>OVBA01000506.1:0-64559 GCA_900406435.1 Lepidium aucheri | reverse complement strand
ATTAGTTTAAACAAATTAACCAATCAAAACAAATTTAGGGACTTTAAATAATTATTGAATTAAATAAAGTATTATGTTAATTATTGAATTAATGTTATTGTTCTAATTTAACAAACGAAATATGTTTAATTAAGGATCTTATCATAATCTTAACTAACTTATTTGTTAAAATAANTCAAAAATACAACCAATCAAATTAAGGTTCAAAAATACAACCAATCAAATTAAGGTTCAAAAAAGTAACCAAATCATAAACAAAATCTCTATTAACGAAATTAAAAAAAAAATTGCTACAAAGAGATCAAGATAAGACCAAATCATGTGACAGATTTTCTTAACAAATGTTATTCAGACAAATTAATTAGTTAAACTAAATCGACAAATCAAAAAAATCTAAAATTTAAAATCTCTATAGTTTATTACGGAAACTCTTATTTTACAATTTTATTATAATCGAAATATAAGTTAAAATCTTTTTATATTAAAATTTAAATAAATTATTAAGATTATATAGATAAAGATATTATTAAGAATTAGTTAAATAATTTTATTAAATATTATCAAGAGCTAATTTTTTAAAATTTATTATAAAATATATGAATCTGTTAACGTGACAATTTTATTATATATAGAGATTTGGATTAGGAATATCTCAATACAATATATTTTTTTTATTGCGTTGACCAATAATATTTACTTTAAGTTTCTATTAAAACCCAAAAAACTTATTTGTTAGAACAAACAAAATCGTATTGATGTTCTTATCAAAATCTCAACACAAGATTTATTTTAAAAGAACCAATAAAAATCAAATCTTAATTGGATAAAGATTTTTTTTAGAAGCAACAAAAATCAAATTTTATTTGGTCTTTATAAACCAACAAAAATTAAATCTTAATTGGTTAAAACTTTATGTTTAACAAACAAAATTCAAATCTTAATTGGTTAGAGATCAACAAAAATCAAATCTTAAATAGTTAAATAGATGTTGTGATAATTGTGATATTCAAATCTTAGTTTCGAATCGTTTTATAATTGTGATAATTGTCCTAGGCAGGTCGGGTCTTAAATAGATGTTGTTTCTTAGCTTTCTTTTTAGGATTAGGAGGATTATTTTTAATAAATATCAATTAGGATAATGATATAATTATGATAATCTCGTAGGATAAAGAAATAATTATGATAATCTCGTAGGCAAGATAATCTCTTATAATTAATCAATAAATAATATCTAATCTAGATAATAATTAATTAATAATATAATCTCATCATAATATAATTGTGTGACAAATATTATGTGATAAAATTTCCTAGTAACAATACAACCTAGTCCAAAACAGACAATATAACACAGTATTTAAGTTAATGCTATGCTTTTATTATATAAGAGATTAATACATCAATAAGAAAATTAAGATATTCCAAATTATTTGGCATAAACATGATAAAGACGACGACAGAGATTAGATAAGATTGAAAACTCATAGTAATTAGTGGAGGTATAATATGGTACAATGTACTAATCCCATCTTTAATTTTTATTGTAAAATATTCTTTTGAGTTAGTTAGTGGAAGTGTTTTTACTAGCTCCAATTTATCTGACGTAGTTAATTTATTAAAAAATGTACCAAACATCGATCCAACAAAAAAGTCTCATCATGATTAGTGTCTAAAGAGGGAAATTAGAAACCTAACCCCAATTAAGAAAAAACAACAGTTATAATATCTACTCTAAGATTAGTCCTTTTTGACCCCAAATGGTAAATCGATCTAAGCAATGTTACATCATCTATTATCTTCAGTCCTAAAGAAAACCAAACTTTTTTTTATGTCATCTTACGAACTTACTTTTAGTTTATTTATCTGATTGTTCTTTCTTTCTTCATCTTTTGATCCTTGAGAAGTTACCAATCAAGTAAATGGTTGAACGAAAGATGTTGGAGATATGAAACTACACTTAGACCAGTCAAGTTTAATAACTGATTTGAAAATAGAGCAGGCGAGAATCCAGTCTATTAATTAGTCTTGATTGGGATTGGAAGAAGAGGAGGTGTTTAGCTAGTATATATCAAAGCTGGTTCACTCTTTCGGATCCTACCGGTTTTTGGATCTTTGGTTCAGGTTTCTTCGCCTAATCTCCTAGATCTCTATAGTGTGTTGTTTAGTTTATAGATCTGGTCTTGGGTTATCAATAAATCTCCACTTTCCGGTTAGTGTTTATAAAATTCCTCTTTCTAGTTTTTCATGTCTTGGTTTGAAGATTAGATTTTCACTATGTCTTTCTGCTCCCCATCAGCAGCTGCATCTCTTACATCCCTTACCAGCAGTTTAAGCGTGGAAATTAAAAATTCTTCGGTGGGTCTCTTATGGAACCTCGACAGCATTGGTTCCTCAAGAAGGCAATGACTGGTGGCGAAGAGAATTTAATAAGAACCATAATTGTAGTGGTTCAATTGGTGGTTTTTTTTAGTCATAATATATTATCTGGACTTTTCCGACCATTTTCCGGCGAGTGCATCTTTAAGCTTTTGCCACTGAACTCATGCTGAACCAAAACTCATGTTTATTTTCTTTTTGGGCCTAGTGGGCTTCAAAGGTATGAATTAATATGTATTGGTTGGTTCCTAAATGTAATGGTCTTTGACCTTCTCTCACATGTAATCATCCCTCTATATTTAATAAAAGTGTTTAAACGGAGAAAAAATAATAAGTAGTCTCAAAATACACGATCCAATAGATATTTGGTTCTTCAAAGTAAGTCAGAATTTTTCAATAGAAGATCATAAAATATAAAGTTGAAATACAAAAGCTAACAAAAAAATAAAATCATCTCAAGAATCTAAACTCAATCAAATAAAATACTTAAAAATAAATCCCAAAAAACTAAACTAAAATTCAGAAGACCAATGCTAAAAAACTGTTATCCCAACACCAAAAATTGAAATAAGTGCCGGGTAGTGCCATGCTTAGGTTATATATAGCCTAACAAATAAAAAATTGTGGTTTTTATCAGAAAATGTATAGAGTTTTTAGTAATTTTGTTGTCTTTTACTATTTCTTATGTAAAGAATGAATATTATTAGGTAACTTATATGATCTCTTTTTATAGAGATATATACAAAATTAAAAGATTTCCTTGAAGTTTCACAAGTTAGGGCAAATGAGTTATGGGAAGCAGTTACAATATCTAAGATTGGTGCTTACAGTTTTACTGGATATTGTTGTTTCGTAGACAGATTTTGGAGGGATTCAAAACTTTTCTTTAGTTTGGGTTGGTATTGCTTTCGTGACTGGACTATTGGAGCTACTATGGGAGCTCGAGGTGTTCCTAAATGTTTATCGCCTCCACAGAAAGAAATTGAAGCAGTTATATAGACAATGAAATCTCTAATTGATTTGGGAATTTCATAAGTTTAATGCGCAACAGACAATGCAGAGATTATCAAGATGGTATCAAATCCGGATGAGTGGCTAGCTTTTTCGCAGTGCCTTGTGGAGTTTGATTACCTCATAAGGAGCTTCAACAACTTTTTCTTTCACCAGAATTTAAAATTACTCAACATCAAAGCCGACTAGATAGCTCATAGTGTCTGTAATTTATATAAAAGTGTTTTGTTTGTAAATTTTTTTGTCTTTTTCCTGGCTTTCAAGATTAATATAACATCTATATGTTAAAAAAAAACCCATTTTCTTTAAGAATATAGGAAAATTAAAAACAAAGGAACAAAATAATCTAAGTCAATAAAGATATACTTAAAGAATATGTAAAATGTAAAAATGATGTGGCCTTCTAAGTTATATATTAACCTAAGATATATGTTACAAATTTATATATAAAAATTCAAAATTAATAAAAAAATTCTAAAAAGCTAAAATTTATTAAAAATATTTTAGTTACAAATTTGGTTATTGATTTGGTCCCGGTTCGGGTTAAGTTTCGATTTATTAGTACATAGATTTAATAAAAATTCTGTTATTTTTGTTCGGGTTTGGTTCCTCTAATTTGAGTTAATTTTGTTTTGATTTTGGACTTTTAAAACCATATCTGAAAACAATATTTAAAATATTAATACGGATTTTAGAACCAAATGAAACAAATTTTTTAAAAGATAATGAAATCAATTATCATGCTATAACATAGATATAATCCTAGTTATGTGTTAAACCAAAGATAAAACGATAGTAATATGTACTATATGGTAAGAGATTAAACCCATATCATCCGTTGATCCTTTTGATTATTTAATTTTATTTAGTGGGACAACCCATAAAACCCTTTTGCTTATAAAATGAATGTTTTAACTCAAGGAAGGAAAAGTAGGTCTGAATTCACTGGACACAGTCGTCACACACAACTTTTTGTCGTCGGCTGTGTTTACACAACCCAATTTTACTTTTATTTAAGTTAAAAGTAAATTAGTAGTAGTATTAATTAGTTAACTCGTTACAGATTTGACCCACCAGGTGTGCTATTTCAACCACTCTCTATAGGACACGTGTCGGAAATCCTGTTAAAATAGATCCATTGTGTAAAAAGAAAAACACACAAAATTAAAGAAATCAAAAGAAAAACCACAATCTCCGCAATCTTTGAACCCTATCTCGCTTCTAGCGACCTCTCTCTCTATCTATCTCTTAACACACACATATATATATATACCGATTGTTTCGCCATCACAGTCTATGCAAAGAAGACGAAAGCAATACTCATTAAACAGCTAGAGAGATCTCGGAGAGAATTGTTGAGGGTTCATTAGGGTTTTTAGATGGATCTGTGAGAAGAAAGTCCATCTAGGTTTTCTATTTGTTGTCAATTAAGCTAGTTGGTAGAGAGAATTGAAGACAGAGAAAAGAGAGTAATGAGGGAATGCAACAGAGAAAACTGACAGAAGAGAGTGAGCACATGCAGACACTGTTATTTGTCTTTAACTTTGCGTGTGCGTGCTCACCTCTCTTTCTGTCAGTTGCCCACTTCTTCTCTCGTCTCTCTCTCTCTATCTCCTCCACAAAATTTGTTTAGACATCTCTTTTGTTGCAGCACTTGCTTGTGATGTCGATAAGACAACTGTGTTTTTGTAATCATTACTTTTGTGTTTTGTCTATATTTGTGTTCAAGTGGGTGCTTTTGCTTACGCATACACGTAAGAATGATTGTTTTTCTTGTTAGATTTTTGTATTTGTGTTTATAAAATATTAGTATATGTTGTTAAGTGTGCTCTATATTGTTCATTTCTCTTCTAGTGTGCGCGACTTTTGATGATCATGAACCCCAACCGGTACACATTCTTCTCTATCGATTCCTCTTGTTAACTATTGATTGTCTCTTTTCTTTTTTTGGTTATAAAGTCTGTTCATGTTCAACATTCTTGGATGATCTTAATAACGCAAGTGAACCTTAGATTATGTTTATTTTTCTTTTCTTATATCATCTTCAGAAACTATATGTGTAATTTAGGTTCAATTACCAGAATGATGGAATTTCTGTTGTTTGGTTGTATTTTATGTACACCCTCGTTGTGAAATTGGAAACTAAATGTGATCCGAAGGTAGGTAGAAAATTTACGAAGCTGTTTGTTCTTAAAAATTTCTCTGATCTACAATTTCCCTTTTTGTTTTAAGTTTGTACTGATGAATGCTTGTTGTAATTAATGTGTTGCAGTGGTCGGTAGAAGGTTACTAACTCGAAGGCTTTTATTTGCTATAGGAAGTAGATTTTGTTGCTTTGTTTTGGGTATCTTCTGCCAAAGGTAGTTTAATATGTTGTTTTCTTACTGATATGGTCTAGTAGTCTTATATGGTGCCAAAGGAGGTTTAGCTGAAACTGTTAGTTTCTTCTACTGAAACTATTAGTGCCAAAGAGAGAGAGATTAGATCTGTTATGTTGTACTGAAATGATTGATCTAGTGAAGGTTTGGAATTGACGTTTATTTTTAGGTAGATAAATGGTAAGAATGTTGTTTTTTTTTTCTTCTACTGAAATGGTTGATCTTAAGTTGCATAATTGATGATATCTCAACTGATGTTATTTTTTGTTGGTTTGATCTCTTGCTTTGTTGAGGAAGTTTTTCTTAATGTTATTCGAATTCGATTTTATTCAGATATTGGTTCTAAACACAATTTAATTGGTGAGTTCTAATCAGCACTAAACTTTAGATTTGCAGTTTTGTTTTGATTTAGGGAAACACATGTAAGGGCATGTGTATAAGCTTTTAGGTAACTGATGTTAGAAGAAATGTTGTTTAGTGTCTTGTATAATCTTTGTGGTGCAAGTGAGTCCATTATAGTCGAGCAAAACCCTGTTCGTTGGACTTGATATCGCCACAAGGCCAATGCTAGAGAACAGCCTCATAAAGCAATTATAAACAACGTGATTTTGTGTTTTCTTGCCTTTGTAGGAGGATGAAATCAATGGATATATACTTCAAGGTTAGAGGAGAAGCAATCTGTTATGAATTATGTAATCATAAAGATGTACTTGCTAATTTCAAGAGATTTCTAGCTGGAAGATCGTGGTTTATCTATCACTGTTTACTTCCATTTTAACTATTGTATTTTGCAATTAAGATCTTATGGTGGTTAGTTGATATACACTGGACTTGTTGACTTGAAATGAAAAATTGTAAAAGTCACTTGTTGGTTAATCTATTGTGTGATCGCAGATATGGATCAGCTTCATCAGCCGTTCTTCATAGTGTCTCTGCATAGCATGTGAATAGAGAGGTTTTTTGAGGTAATATTCGATTTCTTCTCTAGTTCATGTTGTTGGTGTCAATCAGCACACGTGTGTGTGAGCTCTTTAATTGACATTCCTCACATTTTGCTTCACAAACATGTTAACAAATGAGGAATAATCTACATTGTATGCTACTATCTAGAATTAACTGTATGGACTCTTTGCATAACTCACTAACTAGAACTCACTTTCCTATGGTGAGTAGCCTATAGTTTTAAGGCATACAGTAGTTAGCATGTACTATTTCAGCTTGTATTGCTATTTGTTATGTTTGAATTTGCCATTTGACTGGACTTATACAGGATTGAGGGAAAGTGGATTCTTCTTCTTAACATAATTGTTTCATTGCTATTCTCTCTTGCCCTAGGTCCTAAAGCTAAGCCATTGTGGTTTGTATCTTAAATATGTTATTGTGTAAACTATTTTTTGCATATCAATCATATGGGATTGATCATCTTTTATTTTAAACAAGAGATGTCTATGACTCTTAAGTCTGAGCTTAGAGATAATTCTGCAAAATCTGTGTCTTCAGCTGCTGATTCAATACCCGAATACAGCAAAAAGACGATTTCTTCGGCCAATCTTCTCAGATCATATATGTTGATGTTGTCTATGTACTAGGTGGAGGTGAACTTATATGGATAGAGAGAAGCAGGAAGAAGGTGCCTGGAGAAGCTTTTTTGACATAAGTTCTGAACCAATGTTCTAAAATTAGTTGGTGTGGTTTAACCTTACTCTGTATTTTCTTCATTTCACCTAGAGTTGAAAACTTTTGCTCCTTTTTTTTGGTGTGTAAGTTGCTCTTTTAGAATTATGGATTGCTCTTACTCAACAAATTTATTAGGAGATAGGTACTAAAATGAGCAAACAGTCATCAAATTAGATGTTAATATGAACATGATATGTATTGATAGATAGAATGTTAATCGGGTAGATATTGTGTGAACTAGTTGAGCAATTTGGGTAGTTGACCAGTGAAATTGTAGGATGAAGATTTTATAAATTCTGCAATAATTAAAGGTCCTTGAGAAAATGGAACAAAACATCACAAAAAAACCGAGTAGTTTAATGTTGAAGATAGGGTTACAATCATAGGATCGTATACTAACTAATATGTACAAAACAAGAAGAAAATACAAAAATGAGTAAATGAATGGATGTGGTGTGAAGTTAGTAGCCACCCACTCGTTCAAACGAACTGAGTTTGTGCCCCACACAGATGTTTTTCCTAAGTCTAATACTTCCAAACTTCGCCGTGATTTCTTTTCCCATTAATGGCTTTGCCTCAATTATTCTATTAAGAACTTGAAGTCAAAACTCAAACCTCTTGAATATTAAAAGCGAGTGAGTCCATACTCTACCTTAGTTGTTATATATTAAAATTTTACCAAGTAACTGTGAAAATTGTATATACATTTTCTAGACTGCATGACGGAGTGATCATTATTATTTTTTTTCCTAACAATAATCGAATCGACAAGACCGACCTATAACTTAAATATTCTAATTGAAATTAGGTGGATCCGAATTCATTATCTGATGTCAAAGTAAATTAGAGATTAGCCAATTACACTGCTTACTTCTTAGCAACTACTTGCTTTTTAGTAAGTAACCATTATTATCTAAAAACCTCAATATTGTTACTTATATAGAAAATAAAATTGAAACCTGCACTCAATAATGTTCATTAGTGTAATAAGTATTTGGAAAGTATATTTAGTCAAGATGAGTGTTATTATCTAGCCGAAACCTTTTAACTTGCCGTAAATTCATGAACATTAAATTGGTTTTCCAAATTGTGGTCCGATCAAAATATGAATATGTCCTCGAACTCTTTGGCCTAATTAAAAGATCATCGTCATTGATGTTTGTTTAGGCCAGACTAATTATACGATAGAAATGTCCATACAAAATTAAAAACATTTGCATATGAGGTTAATACAAAAAAGGAGACAACATAAAGTGTGTTCAATAGGTGGTTTGTAGTAGGTGAAAGACATAAAAACCAAAGTGTACACAAATACGGTGTCGTATTCATAATTCTCTAGACTTTTGACCAAAAACCACCAACCCCACTAGTCTTTGTTCTCTCCACCCATAACGAAACGGCCGTTATCACGGCTTGGAAACGGAAGGACCATCTTTAACGGTGACCAACGAAGAACCGTTACCGTTGGTGGTAGTGGAGAGGTTAGGAGACAAAGGAACACCAGTTTCTTTAACAAAAGAGTTACGAGAAGGACACGTGGCAGTAGAGATAGTTGTGGCTAAAGAGATTGGCATAAGACAAAGACCTTTGCCTTGTAGATATTGCATGGCTGATCCCATGTCTTCTTCCATTAGCTTTGCTACTTGATGCTCCGTCATCTTCGCCGTCGCCGTTTGATCTTCTCCGGTGGTGGTGGTTGTGTTCTCGTGGGACCCACCAGCATCCTAAAAATGTGATAAAATGTTTATGAAAAAGCAAAGAAAAATATGTAAGAAAAGATGAACCTAAACCCTAATATGTCAAAATTTTGATGGTTTTGGTATTTCTAGGAGAAAAAGTGGGCACGCGTGCCTTGCTTTATTTTTTTTTGTTTTTGACTCTTTTTTGGGAAAGTTTTAGTTTTACTTATTAGAAAGTTGAAACAAAAATTGTTTTTCATTGTCTCTTCACTAACCTAACCTAACAAGAACTTTAATAAAAACGATTCATGAACCATAGTCCAACCCTCAAATCCCAAATCCCCAATGAGGTAAATGTTACTCCCTAGTGGAGATTTAAAGTTTTTCTTTTATTTAAATCTATTTTTTATTATTTTTAGCAATAATTCTTATTCTAGATTGGTAACCATTAACTTGAAAATAGTTAGTACTCCCTCTACTTTTAGCAATAAATCTCTCTCTCTTTCGTAAAAATTATTATTCTAGGAGAAAAAAAATTGTTTCACAAAAAATGTCATTATTCTACATTTCTAATGCAACTTTTTACAAATAATTATAATTTTAACTTCCAATCAAAATTTGTGATATAGAATCTAATTAATTACTATCTATAATGATTAAAGACATATAAGACTTTTAGTATTGTTTCGAAAAAACCTAAAATGACACTCTTTAAAAGACTGAAAGACTAAATTAGTAATTATAAAGAGTTTTAGTTAAAAGCATAAATATTAAGAAATTTATTTATTGTTTTTTTTTAAATTAAAATATAATCTAACAAATTATATAGAATTTTGTAGAATATTAAAAGTGGGAAATACAAATTTTACTAAATTTTGCATTGAATATTGTAAAATATTTTATTAAGTGAAACAAAATAAAAAAAATTTAAACTTCTTATATATTGAAATGGAGGAAGTAATAATTAAAAGAAAAATGGATGAAAAAACAGAAGAAAGATAGTGAAATTTACCTCAGAGATTTGAGAAGCTGCACCTCCTAGTCTACTCATGCTTAGAACCTGCAAACACATTTAAAACAAAAAAGTTTTGTCGGTTCATTATTTAACTCAATTGTAAATTTGTCTCTGGTGATTACATGTTTTAACTTTTACCAAACCAAAAAGATACATAACTACAAGATAAAAATGAGAGGGAGCATAAGGAATTTTAGTTGCAGAGGCCAATGTCAAAAAACATATTGTAATGTCAACTCAATTGTAAAGAAGGTTCCATTACTCTAACAAAAAATAAAATCAAAAGAATAAAATAAGAAAGAGATTCACCTTGACTTGGAGCTGTAAGAACTTGACATAATCGATAATCTCATCGAGCATTGATGCTTTGTCTGTCTGTCAATTATTTATGTTTTCACAATATAAAAATCCAAATTTTTTTGTTAGTAATATACTATAGCATTTGTTTATTACTACCATAGTACTATTTTTAATCTTCGAATTAATTAGCTAATCAGTGTTTAATCATTTGATAGTATAAAAGTCCAAAGCATTAGATAAACCTACTCAGCTAGTACTAGCAAATTGTGGTCCAACTTTATTAACTCCAAGAAACACATCACTGTATGATCTCATATAATCAACACCTTAAAAAATTTTGAGAGTTATTTAAAGAAAATAGACATATAGGTATGATTGGTAATGGTTTTGTAGAGTAAAAATCTTTTCATACCACTTAAATTAATCCTATTGTTTTAAATTTATTTTTAACTTTTATTACTCTAAGTCAATTTTTTATTTATGAAATATTTTTGGCGGTAAGTAACTAAAAACCAAGAGTCAAAAGTTATGAACTTTACAAATATAAATTTCTATATCAAAAAGCCTACAACAAAAAAATCTACTGCAAAAAACTAAAAGATACAGCATTTACCAATTGGCCCATAATCATCAAAAATCGATTTTAAATGATAATTAAAATTACCTTATTGCCATTAGGGACAAGTTCTTGAAGTGATTTCATTCTCTCCGCTATTCTTTCCCTTCGTAACTGTCCCATTAATTTCAATAATTCACAATTATTAACTCAAAATTATATATATAACGATTTTCTCGGTAACTGAAAGCCAGTAACGAGTAAAATAAATAAAAATAAATAAAAAATCGAACCCTTTCGGCGATACTGTGAGGATCAGTAGCTTGACCTCTTCTAGCTCGAACTTTAGGCTTAGTTTGAGTCGGCACCGTTGTGGTGGTGGTTGACGCCGTTGGTTGCGTTTGCGTTTGCGTTTGCGTTTGACCTCCCGATCCCTAATAGTAACAGTTACATTTTTGATATATTTCTTTATAGTATTGAGAAATGAGATTATGAAAGAATACCTGAGGGAGGTGAAAAGGGAGAGATCCAGCAGAGAAGCCATTAAAGAGAGCTTCATTAGGATGTTGATGAGATGATAAAGGCATCATTGTGATCTGGTTTCGAGAATCGGCGAATCCAGTAACATCAGAAGTTGGAGGAGGAGCGTCGTCGAGGATGGAGGAAGGCCAAGGAGTGGAGGAGAAGATGTGGTGAAGGAAGTCATCGTGGTCGAATGTTGTTGGAGATTGGAGATGTGTTGAAGAAGAAGATGAAGGAGTTAAAAGAGATGATGAGTTCATGGCTTTTTGCTTTTGATGTTTAAGAGTGAGAATGAATGTTGTTGACTTAGTTTGAGGTTTTTATGGTTGTTTTAAAGAGGAGTGAAGATGATAAATATATGAAAGTTGTAGGGTTTGAAAAGTTATTTACCTTTACGAATTTATTTATTTGTTAACCATTATTGTCCTTGTAAAATTCCTTTTCCAATAATTTGATGGAGTAGTACATGTAACATAAACTCAAATAATATTGTGAAGTTTTTATTGGTGATTTTATGCCCCAACTATATAGTTCAAACATTTGAAATTTGACTTTCTTCTTTCGCACATACATAGTAAACAAAATTAGGGATGAATTTGCTATGTAGTCGAATTTCCCATTTTAGTTGACAAAAAAATTCTCAAATAATATCAAGCAGAGTTATACAATCTACAAAAAAAAAAAAAAACTCAAAGATTGTTCTTGCACTAACCTTTGGTGGTCTTTTTTTATTTCTGATATTATCTGTATTTTTTTAACTCAACAACAATTTTAAATTAACCGAGCAAAGAAATACAATGTTTATCAGTTTGGATCTCTTTCTTAATCCAATTGGGTGCAATAGAGTAAATGTTAGGGTCATGAGTTGAAAACAACAAAGATTCCTTAGCCACTTTGTAAACAACTTTGTACAACCTCTAGATTCAAAACCTATTATACAATCAGACACTTGAGAAATGGGATACTTAATATTTTTCAAAAGATGATCATAGGCAGGACAATGATCCTCCTCCATTAGCATTGGAATCAGCTCTTTAGAATCTGATTCAAAAATCACTTTGATATAGCCCAATCTGATGATAGAAAGAATCGCCTACCTGAATGCTGCAATCTCTGTTTCAAGTGGTGAGATTAGACAATAATAGCCTTTTGCTCCCATTCATAGCAAATTGGCTTTGTCATCCATAAAGACCTATCCAACGCCATTTGAGGGGTCATTTTGCTTCCATGCACCATCTGTATTGCATTTTACCCATGATCCTGAAAGCGGTTTCCAAAAGCAGCGAGCTGCAGCCTTGTTATGTTCGGACTCATCTTCTTAACTGATATTTCTATTGCTTCATTTTATAGAGTCTTCTTTTGTTTTTTTCAGTACCTCTATAGTATTTCTGTATAAAAAGTGATGTTTTATTTTTATTTGTCAAAGATATATAGACAAATTATAATATAGTCATGCTTTTAACAATACAATGTGAGACGAGCATAAAATTCTTATGTCCAACTCTAAGTAGTAAATATAACAAATATGACACTCAAACACTTAAACCAAATATATTTTTTACAATTTATTTATTTTTATCAACAAGAGAACACAGTTCTGTTTTACAATAGTCGTTACAAACATTATACAATCAATTGGAAAGAAGAATAATTATTTATAGTAACTAAAATATTATGTTTTAAGATTAAACAACTAGCTCAAAAAACAAAATCCAAAATTGACAAATCCAAATAAAATTTTACTTGAATGCTAAATATGTATCAATTGAAATTTGAAGGTCATCAAAATCTTTTATTGAGTTGAGGATTTTGCATGAATAATATACTTGAGAGTTTATAATAGATTTTTAAACTTGTTTTTACCCTTTGTTATTGTTTAATCTTTTTGTTAAATGTAATCTTTGAAGTTTAATCTTTTGGTCAAATACTTAACTTTCTGCAATCCTTTGTAATAATTAGTTAGTCCAAAAGTGCAATGGTCCACAACACCTTTTGCAAGTGACAACTATTCAAACATATAATACTGAGACATGCAATATAAATGCATAAAACTATAATATAGTGCTTTTCAAATGGTAGTTTCATCGATAAATGGTTCATGATACTGTTCTGAGTGTTCTCTTCATATATTACTGTTTACAATTTGTCCCCAAGATTACAAACATGCTATCACTCTACACGATACTCGTGTTTTAGAATAAGTATCCACAAAAGATCATCACTTCTTTATAGATATACTTTTTTTTTTTGTTTCGAGATCAATATGATACTTTATCTTTAGGATGGAAGGCCTTTTTCAATAGATCTTATTAATTTGGGTAAACGATTCAAATCTCCCTCAAAACTATCAAAAAGAATTAGATGTACCTAATTCTTTTCTTTGACAAATTTGACCATGTGAAAAGTTCAACAATCTAATTTTCTCTACAAACTAAGTCGAATATTTATTTCCCTTTCAATTGATTTGAGTTGTTAAATCGATTTAACGGATGTTGCATTGGTGTCTAGTGAATATATACATATCAAAATCCAACTTATTTATTTTTTAAGTGAATATTAACGTATATATGTATGTTAAAGAAGAAACGAACTGAGTTATGAATGCGGTAATATTTATATTATGGAAGAAAATAGTTGTGACATAAAAGTCATACAACGATTTACAAATGTGTGACTATAAACATTTTTCTGTAATATTTTATCTTTTTTACATGGAAAATTAAATTATTGAATTGTCAAAGCTAAGTAAAATAATACTAGAATGATGCAAAATGCATGATTAAGCACATGGGACATTCTGAGTTTTGCACAAACTCACAAGAAGTAGAGATCGGCTTTAATAGACTTGTCAATTATTAATTGCAAATGTTGGTAAGCATTGATGTACTACAGAACACACAGAGAGATCTATCATCTCATGTATTACTAAAGAATGTACATAACATTAATGCAATTATTATTTTGTTTGTGCTTAATAATTAGTATAACGTATGCCAAAACTGTCAACTAAGGGGTAGAGGGTCAAATACCTTCTACAATCTATTTTTTTTTGTAATTGGTTCGATAAAATTCAATCGTAACCTAAAGCCTATTTCCTATTATCTTTTTTTAATTTAAAATTTTTAGAAGATAAGGATCAAACCTCGTATACTAGAATTATTATAACTGCTAAATTGAGAATAATTTGATCAAATTTCTATAAATTATTAATGTTAAAAACTATAATTGTTGGAGGAATTTTAGAAGAGAAATTACTAAAAATGTTTTTTTGAAATGTCCCTTTTCGAAACATACCCCCTAATGACCATTTCTCTCTTCCAATTTTCAAAAGAAAGGGTAAGTTTTGAAAATAGTACATGTCAATAGAGGTATTTTTGAAAATCCCCCATTATAGAAATGTTCTTTGAGCCAAATTTTTTTTCAAAAGTACTCTGTTGCTCTGTTCTATTTTCAAAGAAAAAAATGTAATCTTAAAGAAGAGTATATTAAAAATTCATTTGTTAAATTTTTTTATAATATTTGTATATTAATTTATAGTAATTATTAATTTTTGTTTTAAAGTTTTTTCTATTTAATATGTGAGAAAGAAAAACATAGGAAGAATCCAGTTGGGTATGGCCCATTAGATATTAACGAGCCCAAATATAAAAGACTTAAGAAGCTATGTAGAGTGAATTAATGGGCCTCATGATTTAGAAGCCCAGTTCAACGCTTAGGTCAGAGTCCGTACCAACTACTTTAGAATATACAAAAGTCGGTTAAAACAAAAAGTTTCGGTTAGACATAAACCAGAATTGAACAAAAAAATCATAAACCAGAATAAACCTAACCGCCTTCATAAACCCAACCTCCTCTAATTGAGAGAAAAAAACGAAGCTTAAACCCTTGTTCCTCAGCCGCGTTCTCAAATTTATACAAACTCAATCAAAGCCTTTTCGATTCTTTCTCTTAAAAACCAGTCTTGCGTTCTGCCGTGAAACAGTGGAGACACTCTGAATCATGGCGAATCCGGATGATGCTCGGGCAGTAAAGTCGCTCAACAATTCTGAAGGGCGTAAGAGATTTGTGGTAAGTGTTCTCCTTCTGTTTCTATGTATTGACTGCATGAGTTTCAAATATATTTTCTGAGAGTTGTTGAAGAATTTGGACTATAATTCGAAAAAACGTGTAATTATTGAGTTGATACATTCAGAAAATCATGGTTGTGGCTCCATAGAACTGAACACCGGTTATAGCGTAGTGTTACTTTGTGGGGTAAAGATAGTCTCTTTTGGACTTGTTCTTGGTTTCTTCATTTTGGGTATTCATGTTAATCCTTCGGCGTATATGTTAGCACCTGTCTTTTCTTTTCCCTTCTAAATATGTCCTCTACAACTCTCTTGTTAATATCGTTTTCGATTACCTGTCATAGTCTCCACTGTTTTATCGTATTAGTGTATTAGTAAGCTCTCTAATATGGCCGTCTGTGATTTATTATTTCTGGATGCAGTTCAAGACTTTCTCTCAAAGAATCAATGACATTGACATCAACGTGTTTAGGAGCTTGGATAAGGAGAAGGCTGAGCCTTCAGAGGGATCCACATTTTTCAGAGATTGTCTTGTAGAATGGAGGGTATGTTTGATTTTGTTGCCTTAGAGCTCTTTCTAAAGTTTTGATATTTTTCTTCTGGTTTTGATTGTTGTAACCTTAAGTTTAAGATTCTTAAGCAAATCAATTATAGATTTAGTAGGGCGTTCTTAGTTTTAGTTTTCATTTGGGGTAGAAGCCTAGAAGTTAAGATGGTTGAAATAGAAAACTGATGGCAATATTAGTGATCGTGTTAACTTCAAAGTTAAACCTCATGGATTTGATTACTGGTTCACTTCTACAATTCAACCAATGTTGGTACTATGCTCGATGCTAATTAGTTTGTTCTCTAGGCTTATAAGGTTTACAGAGAAGCATTATTTCTCTATATATTGTTCATGTCGGATGGAGAAGCTGTAAAGCATATGACGAACTAGTGGGGTTGTTGTTGCTTTTGCTTTGTATATATCTAAGTCTTCTTGGTGTCTGATCACAATTATACAGATGAGCCAGTGAGATAAATTTGGTTGTTTTGGCTGGTTGAATGCAGGAACTGAATACCGCAGCAGATTTCATTTTATTTTATGAAGAAATGTTACCATTTGTTCAGACTTTGCCGTTGGTTATTTTGCAAAAAGAATTAATCTTCTCAAAACTTGTCTCTCGATTACAAATGAAAGCAAGATTGTCTCTGGAACCCATTCTCAGGTTTGCTTTTCTGCTCATTCTTTTTGTCTGGAACCATCTGCCAGTGGAACAGTTTTTATACTTTTACGGACTTACCACTTCAGCTGTCAATTTTATGTGTATGCAATCAAATCTTCACTTTCAGTTAGTGTAGCTAACCACGACACTTTGAAATCACATTCTATTTCCATGTTATTCAGACAATTTTGATTAAAAACGATGTTGTCTGACGAGCTAAGATATTACTCGAATTTTTATCCACATTTCTATGAGCATGCACTTTTGTAATATTCTTGTGTATAGGACTATAAAGTGTTTATATATATAATATATATATATTTTTTTCTGGCAGGTTGATTGCTGCTTTATCAAGAGATCTCTTAGAAGATTTTCTTCCGTAAGTATTTTTGAACTTTTTATTGTGCGTAGTATATTCTAAAAACATAGTAATCCTTTATAAGGCTTACTGGATGTTAATTGCTTGCAAAAACTGACGAATCGCTTTAGGATGCCTCCAGAGGACTCCATGTCGTGGAACTCCGTTAAAATCCTTTTCATTTTCGTACGAGAATTGATTTTGTTTTTGCTGTACGGAATAGCTTATAACATGTTGACACGATCTCCCCTTTCTTTCCATGCATAAGTTGGAAGAAACAGTTGCTAACTCACTTTTGATCTGTCTTTCTGGACGTTATACATGATAGTGCTAGACCACTAGGAAGTAGTTTTTCCCCTCGACTGGTATTTGGCAGATTGTGCGACTTACTTCTAAGGGTCGACCTGTTCGGGCTTCACTTGGGTTTTTGATAAAAGCTTGTCTATTTTATTAAATTTTTCCAATTAATTTGTTTTTTAATTTTTTCTTGGCTAGGTTCCTTCCACGAGTTGTGAACTCCTTCGTGACTCTCCTAAAAAATGGTGCCGATAAAGAGCCGGAAATCATTGAGCAGGTTGTTGGTGTTCTATAATATTATTTCACACTTAGGACGATACTTAATTTTTTCATGTTCATTTTGCTGAATTTTTGACTTTTTTCGTGCAGATATTTCTAACATGGTTTGACATAATAAAGTACTTGCAGAAATATCTCATATGCGACATCAAAGGCATTCTCAGGTAAATTAAAGTAAATAATTTTAGTCTCATTCAAAATATCTGTTAAGAGTGATATGATCTGATGATTGCACATGGTCTTTCTTTTACTTTCTGGATCAAGGTAGGCAGCAATACAGTTGAATAAATTGTTGTTATCCGTAAAAGACAGTACATAGCTATCATATGCTGTAAAAAGTTGTAAAATCTAATTATTCGGGGTTTTCTTCATCTTTTAGTCTATACTTTTTGATTTTATTAATTTGCTATATGAAGGGATACATTGGAACTGAGGTATCATCCCAAAGACTATATCAGTGAATTTATGTCAGACTCCATGTCATTATTGTTTAGGCAAGCATCGGGTGAGCAATTTAAAAAAGGTGAGAAATTACTTGTCATTTTCTTTTCCGTGTCAATGTTATGGACGGTCCAGTTGTTTCACAGTCCAGTTGTATCTTCTCCTAAACATTACAGGGATTAAGATAATCCTTTTTGAAGTTGCACATTCACCCCAAAAAACTGGAGGAGTTAGTTTACTATATTATACTATGAGGGGTAGCGGTGAAAGTCTCCATTCAAAAGCTGAGGGATTTTTGAAGTTCTTGTTGAAAGATTCAACATTATCTTTTTCAGATAACTTTCCTCAAGGCAAGTTCTTTTTTCTAAAGAAATGTGAATAGTAATTCATGTAGAAGGGTATCTTCTTTTGAAGGCTAGCGTGATCGTAGTTTTAATTCTTAGTGGAGGTAGGTAAAATTTAGAGAACGAGAAGCAGTATCTTATAGTTTTTATTTTATTTTTGCGTATCCATTTATATTAAGGTCTTCCGTGATGAATTTAGGATTTAATGGTTATAGCCTACGATTATTAACTTCTTTAATTGATCTAGGAAAATTGATGTTAATGTATTAGTGGGAGGTGAGTATCCTTTTTACTGCTTTTATTTTCTGTCTGGAGGTGATCAATTCATCTACTTTGTTACTCATTTATATGTACCCTTAAACTGCTTTTAATGATTTAGAATCTATTTTCCGTCTTATCATTGTTGGATTTTGTATCGTGTTGCAGGCCATAATACAGTCGTGGAAGTTGTGAGTTCTGCTTTGCAGAGAATATGCGAGGATTTTGAAGCAGAAAAATTAATTGTTTTGTGGACATACTTGTATAAAGAAATAGAAATATCAGTCCTAAACAAAAAATTTGTTCATTCAAGTCGACTGTTGAGAGTTCTTACAGCACTTGTTAGGGTTGACAAAGGTCGCAAGGTTCATGGTGAGTGAATTGCCAGATTCAACTGCTGATTTGCTTTGCTTTTTTGCCTTTGTCATATCGTACTCTCTTTTAGCATACATGGCAACATACATTCTGACGGTATTGCCTATTTAACTTCATTTTGTTAACAGATTATCCATCGTTGGTTGGACTCATAAACCTCATTATGTCAACTATCATGGCTTCTTCTGAGACTGTTGTAGAAGGTCAAAACTTATCTGTTGTCGTTGATGAAGTTCTGCAACTGATATTATGCACAATCAACAAAATCAATGACTTGGAAACCGTTGCTTTGCAATGGGCTCCCATTTTTGCCTTGAAGATTTCAAGGTATAGCTATCTGTTTATTAGTCAACCTTGTCTTTTTTTCTTGACACTGATAATGTTTATTTTCAGTTTGCTGACTTTTTTGCGGGAGTTCCTACAGAAGGATCAATCAGTAGTGAAAGCCTTTACAAATAATATATTAAGGCAAGACTCACATCATAGGTTTATTTGTTACTCGTCTTTGATATCTTATCTCTGTGTCTTAGCAACTCGTTCTATTTTGCAGTGCAATTAACAACATGATTTGGGAGTCTTCTGAGGAAGTTATTCCCCTGTTACTGACCCTGTGTGAGAGACAAGAAACAAATCACGACATGTTGAACACCATAAATCAAACATCCGAGAGTAGATACGTGAGGATCCATGAGTTCTTGGAAGAGAAAATTAAAAAGGTTCAACAGAATATCGAGAATACTGGATTAGCTCAAATTGATGAAGCCGAGTTGGCTGGAATTTGGGGAGTTGTTAGCTGTTATCCTTATTTTAAAGTCGATTCATCATTACTGATTTGCTTTAAAAAAACTCTCAGACAACGTTTGGCACTTTCGGATGGTAAGTTTACACTCTATGATCCATCATTAATTCTGTCTTTTCCTCTAAGACGCCACTCAAATTATGTGCTTGATCATGTCATCCAATAATTAATCACAAGAAAATTCATGGTTTTGGGTCTTCTGGACTTCAACTATACAAAATTTTAATTAATTGTCATATACTACTGTTCAGTGTCTTCGCTGTGAAACCTTTTTTCATTGATATGTTCAGTGGAAAGTGAGTTGTTCTTAAATTGATCTAATGTCCTGGAGTTTATCATAGCATCTAATATAAAGGGCCTTTTTTTTTCAGCAGACACTTTTAGTGCTACAGAATTGATGTGGCAGAGCTTACTAGGTACTACTTTGAGGTCATGTTACAAACTGCCAGGAAGAATCAAGCACATTGATCTACAAGAAGCTTTATCTTTTGCTAAAGATTACAAGTCATGTGTACAAGTGTTGTCGCCCGTGGCTGACTTTTTGGATTTTGTGCACCGGTGAGTTCGTCTGTTTTGGTGGTTAGTCAGCTATTTCTTCATTATGAATCTGGATAGTAGGCTGATCGTTATCCTATATTAAATCGTAGGCCTGCATTAGCTCACGGTGATAGGTCTAAGGCATATCCAGAACTTCATGCAAAGAATACTGGAGATGCGTTTGACGTATTGAATGAAAATTTGCGTCACCCAAACAAAGACATCCGTCTTATGACGTTGAGAATATTGTGCCATTTTGAAACTTTGTCGTCTGACCCTTCTTATGAGGAGCATCCCCCTAAGAAGAAAATGAGAACTGAAGAGCTTACAAATCTGCTTCCTAAAGGGAATGTGAGTAGATATCCTTTGTTTTGTATTCCTGAAGCTTCTCGTTCTCAAGCAGATTTCTTACTAGCATGGTGACTATATAATTTGTTATCTTTGCGCTTCTTTTGTATTCCTGAAGCTTCTCGTTCTCAAGCAGATTTCTTACTAGCTTGAACTTTTTATCACTACTTTCCTAAACTTCTCCTATAAATAATCAGGTTCTTCAGTTATTACGCTCAGTTGAAGAAACTGCTCTCACAGTGGATACTGGCCGGATGTTGAAGAGTTTGATCTCTAGAATACAAGAGGATCTCTCTGCTGGCAGGATACATGCGGTATATGTGAAGCTTGTATTGAATGGGGTGTTGGGACTACTCCATAATAGATATTCTGAATTATGGGGTCCAGCATCTGACTGTCTTGCGGTTCTTGTGAGGAATCACGTAGGAGTAGTGTGGAGTGATTTTGTTTGCTATGTGGACCATTGCCAACTAAAATTAGAAACACTCCACAGTTGTGGTGAGAATGCAAACCACATCATGTCAGAGAGGCATACAGGTAGGTTCTTACCATTTAAGTAGATATCTATATCATCCACGTATACAATGAGTTACTTGGTTCTATATGTAAATTTCATATATCTGTTCCTAATTTTTAGCTCCTGTTTTTATGTTAGACGCAATATATGTTTGTAACCACATCTCTATCTTATTCTTCATCTAACCATCTTCTCGTCCTTATAATCTGATGCATCTATGTTATTCTTTCGATCTACAGATCTGATTGGCCGTTTTAAGTCGTTTCTCTTTCCACCGTCTGATAGCACACCCTCTTCAACTGTGGTATCTCAGTTGCTCCTGACCTTGCAAAAGGTTTCCAGTGTTGCTCAGTCTCGGGCTTCTGATATTCTCCCTTTGTTCTTGAAATTTCTGGGGTACAACAGCGAGAATCCTGTGAGGTAATCATGTATCCTTAATGTTATTTTTATAATCATAAGCGTAAATTTAATCAACTATTATCATCATTTTTTTATTTCTTTACATTGCAGTATCGGATCATTTAATGGCCGAGTTTGTAAAGGAGAGGATTGGAAGAGAGTTCTTATACAATGGTTGACATTGCTGAAATTGATGAAGAATCCTAGCTCATTCCGTTATAGTCAATTTTTAAACAACGTTCTGCTAAATAGGTTGGCAAAACTACTCAATTTGATAATTCACTGTTATTTGAATCTCTTGGAGTAAGAACTTTCATTGCTGATACAACCATAAATAATTTCATTCACCTTTTCATGTTGTTTGTGTTATGTATATTTTACCAGGTTCTTGGACGATAATGATGCTGAGATACAAACGAATGTTCTAGAGTGCCTTCTGTTATCGAATGAGTTTTTACTCCCTCACCGCCAGCATTTGTTGAATTTGATCAAACCAAAAGAATTGAGAGAAGAACTCACAACCTGGGATTTGTCCGAAGACATTGGTGAACCTCACAGATCTCGTATTTTGTCTTTTGTCATTCGTATCCTTATGCCAAAAGTTAGGACACTAAAGAATTCAGCTTCACGGAAGGTGCGGCTTACTTATTTAGTTTACTTCACTTTGCGTATACAAGTTTCATTTGGGTCCCAACGAGTTCTCTTTGTTTTTATTCTCAGCATACAAGTATCCGTCACCGGGATGCAGTTCTTTGCTTTATATCCCAGTCAGATGTTAACGAAGTTGCCCTGTTCTTTGCATTGTTGATAAAGCCTTTGAACATCATACCAGAGGAAACAATGGACTCGTTTTGGAGTTCAGGCAAAACCTCTCTAAACTATTTCCAAAATTCCAATTTTCTGAAACATTTCACTGGTGATAGTATTTCAACGTTATCCAGAAATCAGAAATCAGGGTTTCTTCATGTCATCCAACATATCCTTAAAGTCTTTGATGAACTTACTGTCCGTCCTTTTCTAGAATTTTTGATGGGATGTGTTGTCAGACTGTTGGTAAATTATGCTCCAAATTTTGATGAAGAAAGGGACGTTGATCCATTGGTACTAAGAAATGCCACTGCTGCCCCATTAACTTCGGATGATCAAGAAAATTCTCCGATAAATCATGACCAGGTAAAACAATTATTGGTGTTAGTCTTGCGTAAATTGTCCCATATTAACAAAAATTATTGTTCTCCCATCTTCTTCATTCGATTTCTTGTCTTGTCTTATGTTTTCTCTGGTTTTTTTTTTGTAGACTGGCATCGCTTTGAAGGCGTATAAAGAGTTGAGATCCTTATGTCTGAAAATTATTGCCAGTGTTCTTGATAAATACAAGGATTGTGATCTTGGATCCGAGTTCTGGGACCTCTTCTTTTTGGCAGTGAGTTCGCTAATCAAGGCTTTCAAGCAGGAGGGTTCTAGTAGTGAGAAACCAAGTTCTTTGTTCTCATGCTTCTTGTCTATGAGCAATAGCCGTAATCTAGTGACCCTCTTATGTCGGGAAGAGTCTCTTGTTCCAGATATTTTTTCAATTCTAACAGTCACGACTGCTTCAGAAGCTATAAAGTCTTCTGCCCTGAAGTTTATAGAGAATCTGCTTTGTCTTGATAATGAGTTGGGTGAGGATGACAATATGATCAGTGGACTCATATATCCATATATGGAGGCACTGATCAACAACTTGCATTCTCTTTTCATTGGGGATATTTTGAAAAGGTCAGGACTCTTGTAATTTGATGGAGTCATGATATTTCCTCTTGTTTCTATGTTTTCTTAAAGTGTTATTTATGTCCAGGAAATCAGTCAAGTATCATGGAGAAAGAGAGATTAGAATTCTTAAATTATTGTCAAAGCACATACGAGATCGATCACATGTTATGAAGTATTTAGATATCTTGCTGTCTTTCTTGGATAAAAGTGTGAAAGATGCTGGTATGTTACAGTCATTACTTTTATTGGTAAAACTGGCATTATCATGTCTCTTATATTTCATTGTGTTATTCTTTCTACAGATATTAGGCATGAGGCTTTGCTAGCCATTCAGGACATCGTACCTTTGCTTGAGATTGAGAGTACCAGCAAAATTTTAAAGATGGTCTCTCCTCTACTTGTTGACGCTGAACTTGATGTTAGATTATGCATTTGTGATTTACTTGAATCTCTTGCAAAACTCGACTTTTCTCTGGATGATGTGGTAAGTATGATATCTCTTTTTGAAGCTGAGTCATTTCCGTCTCTTGTTTTCAACTTTGTGTTTATAATAAACTATTGGTTCCCAACCTACAGGTAAAGCGCGTCCGGGATATGAATGCCATCTCAGCCATGGAAGTTGATGAACTTGACTATGAGAAAATAGTTGACGCTTATATGGAGATTAATACAGATTTCTTTAATAAATCCTCAGAGCAGCATACAATGATCATACTCTCACAGAGTATGTACAACCTATCATCAGAATCCATTATGTTAAGGGGTAGCGCACAGAAGCTTTTGTCTTCTTTCATTGATTTTTCAGCCTCAGTACTTCGCCAAGAGGATTCAACTCACTCTGAATTTGGCAAAGAGGTACTAGTTGATGTAAGCTGGACAGGAGATCGTGTACTGCGCGTCTTGAGAAACTTCGTTTTAAAACATATTGGAGATGCAATAAACAAAGGAGGCAGTATAATAAAGGTACAGTAACCCTTCTAAATCAAGCATAAAGAAATGCCCGTAAAAAAATGGAAATGTAAATATCATTGGGAACTAGCTTTGGGGCAGGTTTAGTAACTTAAACAAATTTGTGATGTTGCTTATAGTTAGTGTATTGCCATGCTTCTGCCTTATAGATATAATACTTCTTGATATTGTGTAGTACTTCTTACTGTAAGATGGAAACCCACGGTTCTCTTCTTTGCTCTCACAAATTTCTGAAACGACTTAATCTGCCTCAGGAATGGATTTTTTTGGTAGGCGAAATGGTGACCAAACTTCCAGATGCTGGAAATCTCTCTGCATTCAGACCTTTATGCAACAAGGACGAAAATGTAGATTTTTTTAAATCTATTGTTCACATTCAGGTAAGTAATTTGTTCATATTGTTCCTTGCGTACAACATTTGTATTTAAGTTGTGGTGATATTCAAAGTCTGCATGCTAGCCACACAATACCACTACTTATTTTGTGTTGTTCTTCTTTTTTTCTCTCTAACACAATTCAATATTTTTATGGATACCTTATTATACCGATAGAGGATGAAGCAGCATATAGCTCATGCAGATGCTAGAAATCTTACGATTATTGTTTTTCATGTTTTACAGGCACACCGTAGAGCAAAGGCAATATCACGTTTCTCAGATGTGGTCAAAGATAGCAATCTGCCTGAGGTAATCCCTTGACTTTCTTACAATTTAAATGCTATATTGCTGTACTGGGATAGACTTATGACCAACCGTTGGTGTGCAGGGAGTAGTGAGAAAACTTTTGGTATCGGTCTTTTTCAACATTTTGCTCGATGGGCAAGATGGAAAAGATAATAACGTCCGTAATGCATGCACAGAAGCCCTTGCGTCCGTATCAGCACATATGAGTTGGAAGTCGTATTATGCTCTACTGAATCGGTGTTTCCGTGAGATGAACAAGCCCAAAAAGGGAAAACTTCTGCTGCGACTTATCTGCTTGATTTTAGATAAATTTCATTTTGAAAAAGATAGTTACCCTCAGGAGGCTGAGGAAATTAGGACTTGCTTACAGAAAGTTGTGTTCCCGAAATTGCAAAAGCTGATGAATTCTGATCCTGATAACGTTAATGTAAACAGCAGTGTGGCTGCACTGAAGGTTTTAAAACTACTCCCTGAAGATGTGATGGACTCAAACCTATCCTCTATAGTTCATAAAATTGCCAATTTTTTGAAGCATCGGTTGGAGAGTATTCGTGATGAAGCCAGATTGGCTCTGGCTGCTTGCTTAAAAGAACTTGGGTTGGAGTATTTAAAAGTTGTTGTCGACACTTTACGTGCTATCTTGAAACGAGGATCTCAGGTGCATGTGCTGGGTTTCACTCTCAATTTCATCTTATCGAAGAGTCTCACCTATCCAATGCGTGGGAAGTTAGATCATTGTTTGGTTGATCTCCTTGCGGTGGTGGAAACCGATATCCTAGGAGAGGTTGCTGAACAGAAAGATGAGGAAAAATTTGCAACCAAAATGAAAGAAACAAGACAACGGAAGTCATTTGAGACTCTGAAACTGATTGCTGAAAATGTAACGTTCAGAAGCCATGGATTGAAGTTACTCTCTCCTGTCACTGCTCAGCTGCAGCGGCATCTAACTCCAAAGATCAAAACAAATTTGGAGAAGATGTTAAAACAAATTGCAGCTGGTATTGAAGGCAATCCATCTGTTGACCAAGGAGATCTTTTTCTTTTTGTATATGGCTGTGTTGCTGATGGTATCAACAACAAGAGTGGTTTTGAAGATCACGTGTCTTCTTCACCATCCAAACAGAAATGGAAATCAAGAGATCTGAAAGAGACTGCTGAGTTGATTTCTGGTCGTAATTCATGTCCACATCTTATCACTGTGTTTGCTCTGGATTTATTTTATAACCGACTGCAAAAATTGAAAGTTGACAACAGTGATGAAGAGCTGCTGTCGAAGTTAGATCCTTTTGTCACACTACTTGCTGGATGCTTGAGTTCTAAGTACGAGGATATTGTATCCTCATCTCTCAGATGTTTTACTTCATTAGTAAGGTTTCCATTGCCTTCCCTCATAGCTGAAGATGATGAAGTGAAAATAGTACTGTTAACTATTGCTCAGTCTGCTGTAAGTTCCCGCAGTCCTCTTGTGGAGGCATGCCTTAAGCTGTTAACAAAGCTTCTCGACTGTGAAAACATAACTTTGTCATCTGAGCAATTGACAATGTTGGTTCAGTTCCCCATGTTTGTTGATCTGGAGTCTGATCCATCCTCTGTTGCTCTTCCACTACTCAATGCCATAGTGAAACGGAAGCTTGTAGTTCCAGAGATATATGATATCGCAATTCAGGTTTCAGCGTTGATGGTGAAAAGTCAGTTGGGAAATATCCAACGGGGATGTCAACAGATACTGTTGCAGTTCATGGTCCACTATCCACTTTCTGAAAAACGTTTCGAGCAACATTTGAACTTTCTGCTGGAAAATCTGAGGTACGTATGTGCTCTAATTTATGTGCACTAGTTATGAGTTCAATTTGGCTCTTATTTTTCTTGTACTAATTTAATTTGTCCTTCAGGTATGAACATCCAACTGGAAGAAAAGCAGTTCTTGACATGCTTAAAGCCCTAATTGAGAAATTATCAAAATCTAATCTCGGCAAGCAGTGGGTTCTTGACCAGCATTCGAAAACATTGTTGCTTCAACTTGCTCTTTGTTTGGCCAATGATATTGATAAGGACGTGCGGTCCGAGATTGGTGCTGTGATAGAACTTCTGATAGGCAAAATGAGTAAAGATCAAGTTGATTCCAGTCTCTTTTACTGTTTGTGTTGGTATAAGCAGCAGGGTTTACAGGCTGCCGCAGCACAGGTATATTCTGAGGGTATATGTTCTTATTGCTAGTCTCGTGGCAATAGTTAGATCCCAGACTGTAGGAAACCATAATCTCTACTTCTAAATATGGAAAAATTTAGAGTAAGAATTGGCTTTACCTGAAGGTTTTTTCTGTTGAATGTATGGCTTGTAACATCTTTATAAAACTTGATTTCGTTCATATTGCATGTGTGCACCTTTTGTAGTATCTTCATTGCTTCTTACGGAATTGTAACTCAATTCATTTATTGGATGCTTTGCAGGTGTTGGGTTTGTTTATTGACGCCATGAAGAAAACATTTCGAAAGCATATCTACAATACAGTGCAGGATGCTAAAATGATTTTGGAGTCTGCTGTTAGTGCTTCCAGCTCACAGTTGCAAGATACTCTTGAAGAAGCCAGTTTACCTTTCTGGAAGGAAGCATACTACTCACTAGTTATGATAGAGAAGATGCTCGAGCAATTTCCTTATCTAGGTATCGGAAAAGATTTAGAGGTATGCACTCACTTGTTTAATTTTAAATGTTGTATTGTAGTAGAATTCTGAGAAGTACTTTTCTCTTTAATCGTTGCAGCTTAATGCTCTGATACATATTAGCTTTAGTTCTGTTGTTAAGAATGTAGGACAATTGATCTTGGTTTGTTGTTGAATCTTAAAAGAAAGTACTGTTTAAGCTTATCAGCTTCAGTCACCACGTTCGACTCAGTTGGGAAATTTTTTTTCCTGAGCCTCTCATTTGTTTTCCCTTCTGTGATGATTAGATGTTGACATAAATATATTCTTATTCGACCTCATTTGTTTATGATGTGTTTTTCAGGATATATGGAAAATGGTCTTTAAGTTCTTGTTGTACCCACACGCATGGTTGCGAAGTAAATCCTGCAGTCTCCTGAATCATTATTGTAAAGCATTAGCTGGGAGGAAAAGAGCAGAATCTCATACATTAGTTGCGGATTCTCTTCTACAGAAGCCAAGTAGCCTGTTCACGGTGGCCGTATCTCTTTGCCTCCAGTTAAAGGAGCAACCCTCCACGGGCAACGTTGATGTTGATCTCCTCACTGAAAACATTGTTTTTGCGGTCTCTAGTCTTCATTCTTTGATTGGACAATCTGATCAAGCAACCCACTTTGCGTTCTGGTCCAGTCTTGGCGAGGATGATCAAGTGGTGTTCCTTGAAGCCTTTGAATTGCTTTTATCAGGGAAAGGAAGGTCCACTTTTCTGGCTCTTACCTCAGGAAAACGTACTGAGGATAGTGGAGATGTTGTTAGTAATGTAAGAAATGCATTGATCGGAAATTTGCTCAAAAGCATGGGGAACATTGCTCTTGATATGGAGTCTGTTCAGGTTTTTCTCCATTCCCTTTTCTGATCTAAACTTATCTTTTGGAGGCTCTAGTAACTAAGCTTTTTCTTTCTTATGTTTGCTTGTGATATGCAGATGCAAGTTGTATTCAACGTCTATAAAGGTTTTACCTCACAATTGAATAAAGAAGAATGTCGCGTATATGCTTACAAAATTCTGCTCCCATTATACAAAGTCTGCGAAGGATATACTGGCAAAATCATCACAGGTACTATAAGTTTTTCTCTGCGTTTCCTTCTGCATACTCGGTTTCTGTGTCACAAATGTAACAGAACGTTATGGTGTTATCAGCTGAGTTGAAACTTCTAGCAGAAGAGGTACGAGACAGTATAAGGGACAAGACATTAGGCAACCAAATGTTTGTAGAAGTTTACAATGAAATAAGAAAAAGCATGAGAACGAAACGGGATAGGAGAAAGCGAGAGGAGAAGCTAATGGCAGTGGTAAATCCTGAGAGAAACGCCAAGAGGAAACTGAGGTTAGCTTCAAAGAATAAAGCAAACAAGAAAAGAAGAATAACAAGCTTGAAATTGTCTAGATGGGCTCGCTCTTGAAACCCTTTCCCTTTTGGGTAATTTTGTTAAAGCTTATATAATATCTTAGGTAATCACTTTTTGAGCCCTTGTTTAATTAAAATAGTGAAATTTTACCAAAAATAGATCCATATTATCTAAAATACATGCGTTCAAAAGAGATTTATAACACTTTTCTCTATGTGCAAAAGACCTCTAGCTCCTACTTTAATCCAACAATTTATGTTTGTTGGTTGTGGTCTAAATATGAATAGTTTCTTCATGGTATAATTAGAAGCAAAAGCAAAGTAATTATGGAAGGTAATTAACTAATTATCATGTTAATCAGCGTATATTTCGTGTCCGATGTGATCTCATTTTTCTTTATTATTCGTACCAAATTAAAATTAATTATTTGAGGTTGAATGGTCAGTGACAATTTGACAGGACATGTTCATCAATCATGCTCAATTTTTACTTGTCTCTTGCTACCACAAAACACATACAATCAACCTCTCTCTCCATATCTAACTGTTGCAACATCTTCAGAAGAAATCTCTCTCTTTCTCGGAGAGTTTTAATACAAAAAAAAAACACAAAAAAGGCATGAAGCAATCATCATGGGGATGCACAATCTTTATCCAGTTATCTCTCTGTCTCATCGTTTATGTGTCTCTGCATTTGACTCACCCATTTGTTGACAATGCCACACCTCCAGATCTTCATTTCATCTCTGTTTCCGGAGGTTTCAGGCCTCTTCACCGCCAAATTCACCTTCTCCGACTGGTCTCTTCTCCATCTTCTTCAGTTTTTTCATCTCTGCAATTTCTCTCTAATTATTGAAATTCTGGTTGATTTCTGGATATAAAGTTTGCTTCTTTATAGAATTCCAAGCTTTCCCTAGATCGAGATTTTTACAGTTTAAAGGACAAGACATTAAATTTTTCCTTGATAGATAAACAGTTACTGTTCTTATTTTGTTACTGTTTGATCCATGAAGATGGAGAAAGTTGCAGAAACTTACAAAGCAAAATTTGTGGTGAGCACTAATGAGCACGGAGAAGAAGATCCGTTCGTGCAAAATGTTAGTCCTTAAGCTTAGTTCTCGATTTTGGGTTAACTTGTTATGCCTTCTTGAATTGTAGTAGATCTTTTTGTTCAGACAGTTTGTATGAGTAATGTGTGTTTTGATCTTTTTGCAGGCTAATCGAGTGTCATCTCCACTGAAACTTCCATGGTAACTTATTCCTGCAGAATTAAGAGATCTTGTTAGTTAGCTTAAGTTCTATCGATGTAAATAAGAAGACTGATCAATATGATGCGTTTTAGGTACACTACAAAGAAAGGGTCTGGATATTTCAGAGAGCGCATCAAAATGCCTTTTGGTGGATCCGTGGATGTTGTTTTCCTACACACTGGCTCATTACAGCAGGTAGAGTCAGTTTGTTTCTGTAAACCTCGTTGATGTAGTATCAGGCTTTTCTTCCAATCTGATCAATTGAAACCATAGGAAGCTCTCGGTGGAGCATTAAATGGCTCTGTGATCAGTCAACTGAAAGGGCTGACAAGGATTCTAAAAACAGCAGATGCAGACTGGTAAGTTGGCTATTAAAGTTTTGTCATTATTTTGTGTCTCAATTTGCTCTCTAGTCTTCAAAAAATCACTCTCATGGATTAAACAATAAATAGTCGTTCTTGATATAGGCGTATTGTGGTTGGATCAGATCCATCACTCACCTATAATCTAACTAAGGAGCCAGAGGAAGCCAAGGAAGTCACAAGGACATTTCATCATATCATGAACAAATATGGAGTGGTAAGACATTAAAAAAAATCTCAACCTATTGCCAAGAAATTTGATGGAACCAATCAAGTATATGATTTATCTGAGAGAACAAACTTTGATGATACAAGAACTTATATATAAGTGAGAAAGGCTGCACCAATGGACACAGCAACAAGAGCTTGACTTGCATTACGGTTCCTCATCAATCAGAGAACCAAAGTTCAACAAATGATAGTAAGAGGTAACAGAATCTCTCATGACAGTACTTATAATCAGAAACTACGAAAGCTCAACTTCAATGTCTGAGAGAAATATATCTTGTTTTGTCAGAGAAATGGAAGATGGTTTTCTTCTTCACAGAGTTAGCTTCTCTGAGTTTGTAAGTAGTTTCTTCCACTACATAACATAAGTAACAGTACAACAGAAAGTGAAGTAACAACGTCTTTTTGTTTATCATAAACAGGTTACTTATACAATCAACTCATCAGGACAAGTCATTCAAACAAATGTAGTTAAGCAGATTGGCAAAGCGAGCATCTAAGCTCTATTCAATGTAAAGCACAAATATTTTGTATTCTTCATTCATGACGGAATTACCCTTTTACCGACCCGTCTCATAGTCGAATCGTTGGAGGGTAAAACTGGAATTTGTGTATTATAAATTTGCCACACCATTTAGGGTTTTACTGTAACTCACTAGTTTAAGTATGAGGTTTTGCTCTCGGAGAAAAGTCTTTTTCCGATGGAAGCGGAGCCGATGATTTCAAATCGTTCATGACGAGCCACTTTTAAAGTGGTGATGAATCAGTTAATAATCTCCACCACCACCACCGATCTTCGTCTTCAATCTTCCTCGTCGTTTTTTATATTTATAAGATGGATTTTTTTCATGGTCAAGCTCTTCTTCGTCTTCTTCTTCTTGGGAGACAATGATGATTCATAAGAAGTCAATAGACCAGACGTTGTGGGTACAATTCTCTTCCGTGGCGAGGCTATAAGGAAAAAAGATTGTCTTTTTTTCTTTGTTAGCAGCCATTGGGAGAAGAGTTTGTACTCTACTTTGTCTGAGAAAAGGCGAATCTGAGTCACTCTCCTCTGCATTATTATTTAAGTGCTACTGTATTATAGCTTAGATTGGATCACTTTTCACCAACAAAAAGTTTCGACTTTTGAGTAATGAAAATGGGACAAAGACAGTGAACAGAGTTTATAAAAATTGGGGATTTTGGCTTAAAATAAATGTTCTTCTGTGTCTATCATAAGGACTACATGGATGTAAGCAATGGGCAGATGATTATCTTTCAGATGAGTGTAGCCAAGAAAAGATTTTCAGATTCTAAACCCAAACGATATACAATTAGAAAAGGTTATAAGAAAGGGAAGAGGAGACTTCATCATCTTTATTGTTACTCGTAGTTAAATTACAACTGTGAAACTTTCACAGCATTATTGGTTTGCTTAAAACGTAAGTGGCCTAAATTGTCTGAAACAACAATTGGAAGGACCTTAATTTTAAAAGTGCGTGGTGTCTAATGCAGCTATAAATATGTGACTACTCAATTCATTGATGTAATTGAAAATCTGTTCTCAATTATCAAGAATGTAGGCAATGATTCATATTCAAATCAGTTGTATCTCTTACCAATCGTGTAATCTGTGGACAAATATTGTTGCTGGCTGAAAACTGCCAATAAGATTATTACTCTTGTTTTAGACAACTCTACAGAAAAGGATAAAGATCAATTTTTGTAATTTGGTAATAGAGTTGTTTAGTAGGTTGTTTAGAGCCATGTGTTTTTCTTCTCCTTAGAGACTAGAGAGAGACAGATGGAGAGAATGTCTGCTTGTTTATCTCGTGTTCCTCTTGTTAACTAATGTTGCAGAAGCAGAGTATCTTCTTGGAGGTTATTACCATCTTTCATCTTGAGACAAAACATTATAGCTTCAAAGTCCAAGCCAAACATGTTACTTCCCTCAGAATCTTGACCACTAGTTTTCAGCCGGAGAGCTGCATAATCTTCTACCAGATGTACCTTATCAGCAGCCATTTATGGCTCAAAGGTGGCCCCATTTTTGTTTACACAGGCAATGAATGTGACATTGAATGGTTTACTTCCAACACCGGCTTCATGTTGGATATTGCTTTAATGTTCCAAGCTCTTCTTGTCTTCATCGAAGTAAAAGCTTTTTCAAACTCGAATACATCTCTTGTTTAAAGTATATTAACGCGCTAATGCTGCTGTGTAAGACATTAAAAATTCACATCTCATTGCCAAGAAATTTGATGGAACCAGTATATAATTGAAAAAGGCTGCACCAACGGAGACAACAACAAGAGCTGACTACTTGCATAACGGTTCCTCATCAATCGGAGAACCGGAGTTCAACAAATGATAGTAAGTGGTAAGACAATCTCTCATTATATTATTTATGAGATCATAAACTATGAAAGCTCAATCTTAATGTCTTAGAAAAATGCATCTTGTTATGTCAGAGAAATGGAAGATGGATTTCTTCTTCATAGAATTAGCTTATCTGAGTTTATAAGTAGTTTATTCCAGAACATTAGTAACAGTATAACAAAAAGTGAAGTAATAATGTCTTTTTGTTTATCATAAACAGGTTACTTATACAATCAACTCATCAGGACAAGTCATTGAAACAAATGTAGTTAAACAGATTGGCAAAGCCAGCATCTAAAAAGCTCTATTCATTGTAAAGCACAAATATTTTCTATTCTTCATTACATGACGGAATTACCCTTTTACCGACCCATCTCATAGTTGAATCGTCAGAGGGTAAGATTGGAATTTGTGTACTATAAAATTTCCATCACCATTGAGGGTTTTACTTCATCTCATTAGTTTTAGTATGAGGTTCTGCTCTCGGAGAAAGTTCTTTTTCCGATGGAAGCGGAGCCGATGATTTCAAATATTTCTTGATGAACCACTTTTAAAGTGGTGATGAATCAGTTATTGTTCTCCACCATCTTCACCATCACCACCGATATTCCTCTGAATCTTTTTCTTTTCTTTTTTTTTATGGATCTTTTTCTTGGTTAAACCCTTCTTCTTCTTCTTCTTCTTCTTCTTCTTCTTCTTCTTCTTCTTCTTCTTCTTCTTGAGAGGCAATGATGATTCTTAAGAAGTCAATAGACCAGACGTTGTGGGTACAACTATCTTCTGTGGCGTGGCTATAAGAAAAAAAATCGTATTTTTTCTTTGTTAGCAGCCATTGGGAGAAGAGGTTATACTCTACTTTGTCTGAGAAAAGGCGAATCTGAGTCACTCTCCTCTGCATGCAAAGCTCATTATTATAAACCATTTAAGTGCTTCTGTGTTATAGCTTAGAATGGCTCATTTTGCAGAACTAAAAGTCATTTTGCAGGAAAACTTTTGACAGTATTGAAAATGGGACAAAGACAATGGATTATAAAAATTGGGGATTTTGGTTTTAAAAGATCTTATTCAACTATTGTTCTCTATAATGTTCTTCTATGTCTATCTCAAAGACCACATGGATGTGAGCTTTGGGCACATGATTATCTTTCAGATGTCTGTAGCCAAGAAATGATTTTAGATTCTAAACCCAAATGATATACAATTGCAAAAAGTTATAAGAAAGGGAAAGAGGAGACTTCACCATTTTTTACTTTTACTAAAATTTACAACTGTGAAAGCTTTTACAGCATTATTGGTTGCTTAAAATGTCTATTGTGGTCTAAATTGTCTGAAACAACAAATGGAAGAACCTTATTTTTGAAAAAAGTTTGTGGTGTCAAATGCAGCTATAAATGTGACAGCTCAACGCATTGATGTAATTGGAAATCTGTTCTGAATTATCAAGAATCTGATTTTGTGGGAAATGATTCATTTCCGAATTTGTTAGTATAATCTAAATCAGTTGTATACTTGTATCTATTGCCAATTGAGTAATCTCTGAACAAGTGTCTTTTCTGGCTGAAAACTTAGCCAGGATTATTACCCTTGTTTCAGAGTACTCTACAAAAAAGGACAAAGATCCACCAAATTTGGCAATAGAGTTGCTTAGAAAGAAAAAATATTAAAAAATTTCAGATGATTGTGTAAGCAGGTGTATGTGGAAATGGGAAATTCTCTCTGTTTGGATCAGAGAGCTACTTGGATGAGGTCTCAAGTGATCGTTACTCTTTGTTGTGATAGTATTATGAAAAATAAGGATAAAGGACACAAGGTTTTCCTTTTTATGTTTCTCCTTTTCCTTCCACAAGCTCTAAAAGCGTTTACCTTGTAAGCCAAAAGCTGATGTAGGCACCAGACTAAAGACACATCTTCGTTTATATTATTTCTATGTATTTGAGCTGTTCTTCTCCTTAGAGACAGAGAGAGATGGAGAGAATGTCGGTTTGTTTATATCTCGTTCTCCTCTTCTTAACTGCTGTTGTTGCAGAAGCAGAGTATTTTCGTGGAGGTTCTTACCATCTTTCATCTTTGAGACAAAACATGAAAGCTTCAAAGTCCAAGTCAAAGTTGCCCTTTTTACTTTCAGACACGTTACTTCCCTCATAATTTTGACCACTTTAGTTTCCAGCCAAAGAGCTACAGAATCTTCTACCAGAAGTACCTCATCAGCAGCCACTTCTGGCGCAAAGGTGGCCCCATCTTTGTCTACACAGGCAATGAATGTGACATTGAATGGTTTGCTTCCAATTCAGCTTCATGTTGGACATTGCTCCCAAGTTCCAGTCTCTTCTTGTCTTCATCGAAGTAAAAGCTTTTTTAACTCGTATATATCTCTCGTTTAAAGTATATTTAAGGCGCTAATGCTACTGTGTGTTGTTCTGGTAATTATGTGTGTTCTTGCAGCATAGATTCTATGGAGAGTCGAAGCCACACAATTCGGCCCGGACAATGGGATACCTGAACTCACAGCAAGCTGTGGCTGATTATGCAATCTTGATAAGAAGCTTAAAACAGAATCTATCGTCTGAAGCATCTCCTGTTGTAGTCTTTGGTGGCTCTTATGGTGGAAGTAAACTCACAAAAATTCTAGTGAATTGTTCACTTCCTATAAATTATTACATATCGGATTTATTTAACTCTCTTCTGTTGTATACTTCCTGGGACAGTGTTTGCAGCCTGGTTCAGACTAAAATATCCACATATTGCAATTGGCGCATTGGCATCCTCTGCTCCAGTTCTTCAGTTTGATAAGATCACTACGTCTTCAAACTTCTAAAACACTGTTTCTCGGGATTTTAAGGTTTGTATATTTCTGACAGAGTTGGTACCAAAGTTTGATGATAAGTTTCTCATGCCTCTTGTTAAGAGCAGGATGCGAGTGTTAACTGTTTTGGAGTTATCAAGAGAAGCTGGGGAGAACTGGATGCTTTTTCCACTATGAAATATGGCTTACAAGAACTCAGCAAAAAGTTCAAGACTTGCAAGTAAAAATGGTTTCCCTCGTTGTTGACAAAGCTAATTTTCGAGTTCTTTATCTTGTAATGATCTATTGTCTCATCTCTATCAATCACAGGGATCTGCACTATGTTGTTTCAGCCTCATGGTGGCTAGATTCAGCCTTTGTAAATACAGCAATGGTTAATTACCCAACTCCAGCAAAATTCATGGCTCCATTGCCTGCTTATCCAGTGGAAGAGGTAAAACACGTAAGATAGTAAAAAGTGACTTCTTTCTTATACCAGTTTATTCACAAAGACATATTTGTATATCAGATGTGCAAGATCATTGACGAGTTTCCTCTAGAAGCCAGCAATCTTGATCGCGCGTTTGCAGCTGCAAGCTTATACTACAACTATTCAGGTTCAGAGAATTGCTTCGATATAGAAAACCAAACTGAGCCTCATGGAAATGGTTGGCAGTAGCAGGTATTCATGAGTCTATTTTTATCTTTCTTTTATATTAATTGCACAAAATCTCTGTTATTCAATGTAATAATGAATTAGTGTAACTATCGGTTGAGAATGAAAAGGCGTGCACAGAGATGGTGATGCCAATAAGTTCTTCGAACCAGAGCATGTTTCCACCGTTTCAAAACGATGACAAAGGAGAGCAAAAATTCTGTCTGAAGGCATACGGTGTCAAGCCAAGACCGCACTGGATCACCACCGAATTTGGCGGACAGGTTTGTTTGTTTCATTCTTATTCTCTGTTTTTCCCAGACAAGGGACCTAAAGCTCAGCTTTTGATCAGAGTCTGTTTATTGCAGAGAATAGAAATGGTGTTGAAGAGATTTGGTAGCAACTTTATATTCTCCAATGGAATGCAGGATCCATGGAGCAGAGGGTAGGTCACTCATTCATCATTCTTTATTCCATATCAATATTGATTCTCTGTAGATCACGGACTTGATGTTACCGGAAGTTTTCAGGGTTCTGAAGAACATATCGAGTAGCATCATTCCGCTTGTGACCGAGAAAGGTTAACGTTTGTGAAATCTAAGAGTGAATGAATAAACACACCATTTTTGTGACCGAAGAAACTGAACATTGTTTGTTTAAAGCAGGAGCTCACCATGTCGATCTCAGAGCTGCTACAAATGACGACCCTGATTGGTTGAAAGAACAGAGGAGGCAAGAAGTTGTTGAGATAGAGAAATGAATCACAGAGTATTACAGTGATCTGAGACAAGCCGAGTAAAAGGACCAAACACCATTTAAACATTGTATGTTTTTTTTTTAACGGAAATATTGATATTGATTATAAAATACCAATGAAAACAAACTTTTCGTTGGTGATCAAACCACATGTGATAGTTATAGGTTTGAAAACAACCAGAAGATTAGACTTGTCCAAATTAAAATCAACATTAAACAACTTTAACAAAACACCTAAAACGTCTTTTCTTGCCGAGAAAGTAAGTAAATTTGCTTGGAAGCTACGGCCTTGGAGCTTGTCTTAGAACGATCGTGGAGACTTGAAGTTTGGTTCTTCCGTGGCATCCGGGTACCGCTTCCTCTTTGTTTCACGATTGATGAGAAAAACGATTTCCTCTTGGTCGGATGTTGTGGCTAAGTCTAGCTCCATTTCCGCGTTAAAAGTCGTGAAGTTCTCATTGTTCAACCTAATGTCTCTAACCGTGTCCCACATTGTTATACCATCGGCAATATTGGCTATGGTTTGAGAGAGGTACCTTGTGTTTTGTGTGGGAGCCAAAGGTTGAGAAGTAGATGTTCTTGTTGGTTGAATCTCCATCGGCTGAGTAATTGGTGAGGAGGTCTCCACCTGATCTTCATTAGTTTCAACTTCCAGCAGGTAATCATCCGGCGTAGGTACGTACGTACACAAGGTTGTGTCATGCGTGAACTTTTGACAGTTCAAACAAAAATTGGTGATACATTCATAATGGAAGAAAACATGTAGACGCTCGCCATTTTGGAACTTCACCGGTTTGAAAAACTTGAGTCTCTCAAAAGGATCTATGTTGACCCTTGCCCTTATGGTTGATGCTCTTGTCATCGAGTGGTTTTGCACATCCACCTCCACAACTTCTCCAATGGCTCTAGCAATCAACCTTGTTGTCATTGGTGACACGTATTGGAGTAGAAGATCGTGGATTTGGATCCAAAGTGGGAGTGTTCGAAAGAAAAGACTAGAATCAATGGGTTGCCAACGTTGTACAAGTATGATCCAACCATTGTATGAAATTGGTTGGCGACGTAGTATGGAGATGAGGTCTGTTTCGGAGGAGAAAATAAACTGCACGAAATCATGATCAATGATTCGGCCAAACACCCTCGTATCCATACGCCAAGCTCTTGGAAGATCAATCGCCATCATCTCCAAATCTTGCTCCGTATAATTTAGCGGTCGAGCCACCAAACTTAACCTACTCATTTCTTGTGTACTATAGTAGGCGTAGTAGGGGATGTAGATGTCGTCATCCCTTCTTCCCATGTGAAACTGATCAATGGCCGCCCAAAAGTTGACCACCATCGTCGATAGCTTAATTTGTACTTTAGTGAGATAGAGAGAAGAAGGGAAGGAGAGTTTGAAGTCAATCCGTTCGTTAGCTTCAGTTGTAAAGGTGTAGACTTGGTGTTGAAGCACCTTCTCTCCTTCTATCTGTCAGCTCATTCCTTCTATCTCGAGATAAGCTTTGAACCCCCAATGCATGTTGGACAAATGTATAGCTGAGCCGCCTAAATCTTTTTGTAGAATCTCGAAGATACGGTTGTTGCAACGAGTCCTTTGTGATTGGCGCATGCATGGGGATGAGACACATGTCGTTAGCTGAAGTAAGGAAGGCTTGGAGATTGGAAATGTCGTAATGATTAGTTGTTTAGGAGAGCGTGAGAGTGGGTTAGAACTTAGCGTGTGGAGGTGGTGAAGCTACTTGGTGAGTGCACCATTAAACACGTAATCCAAATGTAATGATTACCGACCAATATTTGGGCCTAATCATTGGTGTTGTTGAGCTTTAATGACCATTTAAGGCCCATTAAATGTGTAGTGGCCACCAATGATTATCAAGCCAGCTTCCGCATACTTGGAGTGAGTTAGATCATACCTTGCTTGCCAAGGTAGCTATATGGTGAAAGGAAGACTTAGTTGAATTAGCTTTTAGGGGAGTATGGATGGAGATTTTGTATACTCTTTTGTAATTTCCGCTGCTACATTATCATGAGGTCCTTCCTGATCCATTTCCTCTTGATTGTATTGCCTTCTTTTGTTTCCTTATTCTGTTTTTTGTGACTGATCAAAATAGTGTGATCACTTCTCTTTCCTGTCGTCCATGATTCATTGAAATTTCTATCTTTTTCTCACATGTTGCCTCTGTCAATTGTTATGATCATTCCTGTTGAACTTCTTTTAGTAGTCTTACTCATCTTTGAGGTGTTAGCCACAAACATCTTTCCTTATTCTAGTTATATTTGTGCATGTCTTGATTCTACTTCCTAATTACTTATAAGTACCGACATTTCATTGGAAGTAACTCTGAAGTCTTCAATTCTTCAATTCTCCTTTTGATGATAATCTCGTCCTTGTTGTGTTCTCTTTTTGTTGATCAGGATAAACAACTGAGCATTGACACCATCAGTTATTTTGCATGTTAATGAACTTACTTGGAGGAGCCACACTCTCTGTTTTTCCTTTTGATCAGATCTGTATTTTCCTTTCAAATCCTTTTGCATGTCTTTTTTTCGGCTTGGTCTTCAAAAATAGGGTCTCTGGTTGGATATTCTTTCTAGCTCCTTGAGATTCATTCATGTATGTTTCGATAGTTCGTGTTTTTCATCCTAATCCGTTAAGGATTTTGCCAAATTCCCCTGTTTTTCCTTCCGCCTTTGAATGTGGTGGTCGTGAATGGATTCCTGCTTGTGAGTTGAGCAATTTATTGTGATTTAAAGGTGGAATTAGGGGGAGGAAGTTGGCTACAACCATTGTTGTACCAGGAGGTTATTCTTCATCTCCATAAGCGAGAGAGAAGAGAGAGGATGCAAACAAAACTCTAAAAATTTACATTTGACTATATTTAAACATTGTATGTTTTGCATGTGCCTCTGATGAAGAAATAGTAAAAGAGTAATGAATAATCGATTTTTTTTTTGGTCATTATGGTCGAAAAATTTAAGGGGTAGTTTCTGAATCTGATAAAAAATAGTGTCATTTGGGTAAAGATTACAGAATTTAAAGGGTCAAATTGTAAGTTAGTTAAAAGAAGTGAGTGAAAGTGTAACATATGAAAGTTTAGCGCCTTTTCATAAAAACCGTAATATTAAATTTTACTGTTATAGAGATGATTAGCATAGTGTGCGAAAAATACACCACCGACATCTGAACACTGAAACGTCGTCGTTTAACTTTTTCGGTAGTTTTCTCCGTGTTTGGCAAATCAACACTTTACCTGAGTTTCTAATTCTTCCTTTGTATTTTGCTGACAGTCTTTCTTCCACTAATCGCCATTGTTACTGCACTTCGACTCTTAATCGTTCGATTCAGCATTTTCATTCCCACAAAGATGGCTCGTCGGTCTGGAGATTGCATGAGATGTCTGGTGGTTTTCGCGGTTGTATCAGCTTTAGTTGTGTGTGGGCCTGCTCTTTATTGGAAATTCAACAAGGGTTTTGTTGGATCCACTCGTAGAAACTCTGTTTGTCCTCCTTGCGCTTGTGATTGTCCACCTCCTTTGTCTCTCCTCCAGATTGCTCCTGGTATAGCTACCCTTTTATTTTCCGATTGGATCTAGATATTCATCGTTTTGTGACTAGATTTGTGGTGACAAGTTCGTGTTCATATTCTCTTGTGAAATTTAGTTTCTTTTAAGTTATGATCACAAATTTTGAGGTACCCATTTTCCCGAATTTCGATTTGCTGAAGTTTTTTTGGATCTTGCTCTGAGGCATCTGATTTGTCTGGTTTTAAAACTTTTGGATCTTTCAATCAATCTGTCTCTTTCAGGTTTAATCTTTTTGTTGTCTAAGACAGTAAGAACGATCTCTACTTGTATATTGTTTGACAAGTTGCATTTTTTTGTTCTGTTGCAGGGCTTGCAAATCTCTCTATTACAGGTTAGATCTCGAATTTTGATCTCGACTTTGTTTAGCTGCTATGCTCGCGTTTCCTTTACTGATTTTTTCTGTCATGTTCCAAATATGGTTTGATACTTATTGAGGAGTTTTCATTGCTGTCTATGCTTAGCATGGTCGTTTAACTTCCCTACTGCTTTCCAAATTCTTTTATCTTTATGATGTTATCTAATTCTAAGATCTAAAATTTTATCTGACGAATCAAAAGTACGATGAAGCACTAATAATTTTAAATTCCAACAGAAGCTAATGGCAGAACAGGCTTGTCACTTTTGTCACTCTGATTGGTGTCTGTGATCAGACTCAGATACTTTACCATGTCCTTTTTGCATAGTGATGCTTTCTTCTTTCTGATATTAACACATTGTTTCTCTTGTATTCTCCTGTCAAAAAAATTACTTTCTGGTGTTTTATGTCAGAATATGAATTACTTGTTTCGTGAACAGATTGTGGAAGCGATGATCCAGATCTCAAACAAGAGATGGAGAAGCAGTTTGTAGACCTTCTGACCGAGGAGCTGAAGCTGCAAGAAGCAGTTGCGGATGAGCATAGCCGCCATATGAATGTTACCCTTGCAGAAGCTAAGAGGGTAGCATCTCAGTACCAAAAAGAGGCTGAGAAGTGCAATGCTGCTACTGAGATTTGTGAATCAGCTAGAGAAAGAGCTGAAGCTTTGTTGATCAAGGAGAGGAAGATCACTTCTTTGTGGGAGAAGAGAGCTCGGCAATCAGGCTGGGAAGGTGAGTAAATTGATTACACTTCTCGGTCTACCCTGAAGAATTTCTCTCTGAGAAATTGAATTTTCGCAACTCATCTCAAGAAAAGGAAATTGTTTGATTGTCAAGGCAAAGGCCTATCTTTTACGTTTCTCCATATATGTAGTCTTTCTGTTTTGCCCTTTGATCGGAATGTAGCTAAAGAAAGGCTTCGCCTTGTACTGACTTTTTCTTATATATAATTGTTCATTTCAATATAAGTTTATCTAGCTTCTTAGATACGAAGTCGATTCTGTATATTGTCGTTCATGTTCATCGGCAACCCAAACCATCACATTCTAAGTAACCAAGAGCTAATGCAAAGAGTGAGCCTGACAAATCTGAGCTTTTATAATTCAGAAATAGTAGTGAATTGATTCGATTGCATTACAGCTAGATTTGATGCCTTTTTGTCATATATCATGGCTTGAGCAAAGAAAAAGTGGATCACTAGTCACTTGAACTCTGTTTTTCTTAAAAGACTAACAAAGACTTCTTCAGACGTCAAGAAACATCAAGAGTTTGTGAACAGAGAGAAGGGCTGAGAAGAGACGAAAAGGGACAAGTCAAACGCACGTAGGTTGACATAATTATGCTCGCACCAGGTATCACGCGGTTTCAATTTTCAATATTCCTTCATTCACAAAAACAGCTGTATTTATTTCTATTTTTCTTTTTTCTAGCCTCAGCCATTAAAGTTTTCTGCATTATTCTAATATTCAGAGGGACAGAATCCATAAAAGCTTTAGATCTATCATTAAAAGAAACAGGTCTCGGTTCAGTGACTCCTGCAAACCGTCCACTCCATGTGGTTTGATAAAAAAGATCCATAAAGAAAAAAGTAGCTCTGAGACTTTGGTTCTAGATTCAACTAATCTCTAATTCTACTTCCTTTGTGTTCTTCTCTGAAGCTTCCACATTGTAGGACTTGTGTTTTTTTCTCCTAGTTAGGAAAGTGCATTAAATTCTTCTCTCTTTAGGCACAGAGAATAATATTTAATTTACTTTAAATGGAAAATTCCATGAACAAGAGAGGACATGGTCAGAATCAAGAGTCAGCTAACTTGCCTGAATCAAAGAGACAGAAGCTTCCTGCGTTGGCAAGGTAAAATATAAGTAACATGTGTTATTGTCTCGTAACTTTCGATTGTTTTGGCTATGATTCTGAACTCCTTTTGGGTTAAAGCATAGCTCTGTTGGAGATGTTGATTAGTTACGCTGCCCAAAAAGCGTTTTACTGTGGAAATATCTTGCCTTATAGATTTTTTGATAGTCTTGCTTAGCCTTGCAAGGTCATCAAATTTTCTCAGACATCTGTTGTATGAAATCAAAAAATATTTCAGTGTCATCGTGGAAGCTGTCAAGGTAGACAGTCTTCAGAGGTTATGCTCATCTTTGGAACCGTTATTTCGAAGAATTGTGAGTATAATATGCTATTTCGAAGTTTAATTCTCTCACAGACCAAATTATGAAAAGCCTGTGGGAAGTGTAAACTTGGTATTGGTGTTGATCAATGGACAGGTCAGTGAAGAGGTGGAACGTGCCTTAACGAGGTTGGAGAGCTCGAATACTACTTTAAGGTATTTCTCTAGTTATATACTAAATCCTCGGCTGGATTGTTCCCATGATCTTTACTGAAATTGAGTTTTCAGATCTTCTGAACCGGAGAAGATTCAAGGCCTCGATGGAAGGAACCTGCAAATTCGCTTCAGAACACGAATGCCTCCTCATCTATTCACAGGTGGGAAAGTCGAGGGAGAGCAAGGCTCAGCCATTCACGTGGTTCTTATAGATGCAAACACTGGAAATGTAATCCAAACGGGTGAAGAATCAATGGCAAAGCTGAATATTGTCGTGTTAGATGGAGACTTCAACAATAAAGACGATGAAGATTGGACGAGAGAACATTTTGAGAGCTTTGAAGTAAAAGAACGCGAAGGAAAACGTCCCATCTTGACTGGTGACAGACATATCATACTTAAACAAGGTGTAGGAACTCTTGGACAGCTTACTTTCACTGATAATTCGAGCTGGATTAGGAGCAGAAAGTTTAGGCTTGGCGTTAAGGCTGCATCGGGGTTTCACATCCGTGAAGCTAAAACAGAGCCATTTGCTGTTAAAGATCACAGAGGAGAACGTGAGTATCTTAAAACTTTGGACTGACTTGATAAACAGAGAGAAAGAGAGTTTCTTTGACTGTGTATCTGAATCATGGATTATGTTTTGACGATGTTTTGTTGCAGTATACAAGAAACATTATCCACCGACTTTACATGATGAAGTCTGGAGACTGGATAAAATAGCGAAAGATGGAGCGCTCCACAAGAAGCTACTGAAATCTAACATCAGGACTGTTGAAGACTTCCTTAGGATACTCGTGAAGGAACCGCAGAAACTAAGAAGTGTATGTGCATCTTTACTATATAAAACATCTACACACAAAAATAATTGTTCCTTGCTCATGTTTTTGTTGTGTGTTTAACAGTTACTTGGGAGTGGAATGTCAAATAAAATGTGGGATAATACAGTTGAGCATGCAAAGACCTGTGTATTAGGTGGGAAACTTTACGTCTATTACACAGAGAAAACGCATGCGACGGGCGTTGTCTTTAATCATATATATGAATTTCGAGGCATGATTGCTAATGACCACTTCTTATCTCTGGAATCTCTTGATAATGACCAAAAGGTAAGTCATTTCTCTGTAAAGCAACTTTCGTTTTTCTTCCATCTAGTAAATGCAGTCTCTTAAGATCATATTCAAAACGTGATGTGAACATTTGAACTATTTTGCAATTCAACAGATATCTGCAGACATTTTGGTGAAAACGGCATACGAAAACTGGCATAAAACTGTTGAGTATGACGGTAAGGTGTTGAATTGCTTACCAGTAGCTGAAAAGGAAATAAAAAGTTTGCCGGAGCCAAAAAAGGCTCAAAACCATCAAACGCCAGAGACGACTCTACAATACGAACAGACTGGGAATAGCTACTCATTGGTCCCTCGGAATCCGGTAGAGTATCCTATTGTGCAACAAAATTGCAATCAGTTACGAGACTACACATCGATGGGAAGTTCTTCAGTCTCAGGCTCATACAATGGAGGCCTTGAAGATATCTTCACAGAGGAAATCAGGGTGAGGAGTTCCGAGATGCTCGAGACTGATGATATGCAGAGATTGCTGAAGACATTTGGAATATCAGGCGGGTTTGGTCATATCGATGAGTCCTGTTATGGTCTCAATGATCAGTATGAAGCTCAGGTCGATAAGGGCTATGGGAGAGAACGAAGTAGAGGCTCAGGTAAAGCTGTAGTGGGGTGGCTTAAGCTTAAAGCTGCACTGAGATGGGGTATCTTTATACGTAGGAAAGCTGCAGAGAGGAGGCCTCAAATTCTTGAGATCGACTAAGAAACTATAAAAAAGATTCAGAGAGCATTTGTGTATAAACTTGAAGCCAATACTTGTCCCAGTTGAGCAAATTACTATAAAGTCAGAATTCATCTTCTGGATGAGCAAGAGAGAAAGAAACAGAATTTAATATAATGTATCGTTTTCTCATTACTGGCTTTGAACTGTAATACTATACCGTATAGTCTATACGCTTTGAGGCTTTGAATTTATTTGTTGCATCTTACCAAGAGAATGCAATCATCTCTTCTGGTGCGTTAGTGAAGCATCTACAGTCAAACATGGCTGATATAAAGTCAACTTCACTGATGGGTCTAACCTTAGGTCCATTTACAAATTGAAGCTTTGGCCCATTTACAGTTCCGGTTTGCAGAATTGAAGAAAAAATGGATTCGAAAGCAGGAGGAGGAATCAGAGAAAAAGGTGTCTTCTTTCTCAGTGGCCAGTGCCATATAGCTCACTCAGGTGCGACGACAAAGACGGACTTTTTGGGTCCGAGTCTATTTAGTTCCCAGTAATTAAAATTGTGAATTGATATCTGCCTCTTTCGTATTTCTTCAATCTCTCGAAGCCTCCATCTTTGCTCTCCAAGCTTGAGAGATTCAAATATCACTAACAAAGCCCTCTACTTTGACTTCTATTTCGATTTTGCTCCAGGTTTGCGTCGAATTATCTATGTTATTGTTTCCTGTGATTTTCGAGATGCGACTCTTTCTTTCTTAATTTTTCGATTAGTAATTGTGTCTTTGCTTTGTATTGTGGATTTGTAACGGCTAGGTTCGGCTTCGAAGAAGCTAAATGTCTTCGTATCGTCTCTCACGCCAAAATCGATCCTTTTTTACACTCCTAACGCGTCGCCTTCACGGTGCTTCCGACCAAACAGTGTCCACCACTTCCTCGTCACGACTCCGAGACCATTACAATTTTCAACCACCACCGCCTTTGTCGTCAGCCTCAGAAAATCATGACTCTAATCATAAGAAGAGGAAGTCGAAGCCGCAGTACCGTCCACCTTCGTCGCTGGAGGGTGTGAAGAAGGTGCACTCTGATCTTCCGTTCGATTTTCGGTTCAGTTACACAGAGAGTAGTTCAAATGTCAGGCCGATTGGCTTAAGAGAACCCAAGTACTCACCATTCGGTCCTGACCGGTTAGACCGGGAATGGACCGGTGTCTGTGCGCCTGCGGTTGATCCGAAGTTACAGTCGGTGGATGGAGTGGAGGATCCGAAGCTGGAAGAGAAAAGAGGGAAAGTGAGGGAGAAGATACAAGGCGCATCGCTCACTGAAGCTGAAAGGAAATTTCTGGTGGAATTGTGTCAAAGGAACAAAACTAAAAGGCAAATCAATCTTGGTATTTTTTTCTTCACCCTTTTGTTCAAGAGATTTTGTTATGATGAGATGAATTACCTTACTTTTGTTGATAAATGCGATCAAAGATTGAATAAATTTCACTGTCAGAAGGATATTTCTGTTTGGAAATGTCATCTTCGTGGTCACTGATAAAAATTTGATTTTTTTGTCTCTTTTGCATACTGTTATTTTTATGCTGAGTGGTTGCTTGGGGCTATGTATAGGGCGAGATGGTTTGACTCACAATATGCTGAATGATATCTATAATCACTGGAAACACGCTGAAGCAGTTCGAGTCAAATGTCTTGGAGTCCCAACTCTCAATATGAAGAATGTTATCTTTCACCTTGAGGTATCATTTTTTATGAATCTGAATTCTCCTTTAAAGTACTATGGATTACGTTTTGTTGTTTTTCTTTTGATCCATGTGCTTTAGTCTAGCTATTTGGTGAATCTATTGAATGACTTTTAGAATTGTGTTACCTATCGTTACAGGATAAAACGTATGGCCAGGTCGTCTCTAAACACTGTGGAACTCTTGTTTTATATAGAGGGCGAAACTACGATCCCAAGAAAAGGCCCAAGATCCCCTTGATGTTGTGGAAACCTCATGAACCAGTGTACCCTAGACTGATTAAAACAACAATTGATGGTCTAAGCATTGAGGAGACGAAAGCAATGAGAAAAAAAGGGCTGGCGGTACCTGCCCTGACAAAACTTGGTTTGTGCCTTTTCCATACCATGCTTTGTTGTTTTCAAATGCTGGTGGTATATATCATTCATTAATCATTACTGTTGTCTGAAATCTTTTATTACAGCTAAGAACGGCTATTACGGTAGTCTCGTTCCAATGGTGAGAGATGCTTTCCTCGTAAGTGAATTGGTACGGATTGATTGCTTGGGGCTAGAGAAAAAGGATTACAAGAAAATTGGAGCAAAGCTTAGGGTGAGATGTTTCTTCTTGTCTCTTTTACTTGTTGCTTAACTTCATTTTCTGGTCAAGCCTTGGAGATCACTTTGTCGTTTTACGTATCTTTATAAACAAACATTAACATCTGTTTGTGTGAAGGATTTGGTCCCTTGCATCCTGGTGACATTTGACAAGGAGCAGGTCGTGATTTGGAGAGGTAAAGACTATAAGCCACCCAAGGACGACGGTGAGTATTCGTCATTCATCCATCAAGAATCATCCATAAACTCCGATTCGATTCAAGTTTGAGTGCAGTGGCCTAATATTCTCCGGACGAGACAACCAGAATCTAGAAGGATTAAGTACTCTTAATCCCACTTGTATAGTTATATTATGAGAAAATTTTGTGGTAATGTCTCTGGAGAACCAAGCCTTTTCTTTTATTAATTGATAAAGTTAACTAAGTAGCTTACGTACTGAACTAGTTTGTCTCCCACAGCATAGCTCGAGGAAAGTGCAGACTACATCTTTTCTCTGTTGCTCTTTCCGCAAGTAATGATGTGTACAAAAACGCTCCCAAACTTGGTGCTACGTTTTTAACAGGAGATTTAAACATCGAGCAAATACTTAAGAACAGGGCAACATTTTACACTGAATACCTCCCTAAATGATCTTTGTACCCCCGTTGTCTGGTGACCCTGTGTTTAGCATTGGTTTTGATGACTCTGCACAAGCTTCCAAGGGTTCTGAGTTGAACGCACATGCGATGCGAACGAAGGAGTATACCACTTGTCTTCTCATCCTGCTACTACTTCTTTTTTCCGAATCTCAAGCACCGATTGTGCTTAGTTTCGGTGATACTGGGCTCATTAGTTAGTCGTTTGGATGGAGGATTGGTTAGAGAGAGTTTCTCCAAAGCGTTTATAAACTTTTTAAGGTGCTTGATGTACTCAGGGTAAGTCTCAAGGTTGCAATGTCCTCCTCCTTTCACCCATAACGGATCATACTTCTCCTTTGCTAACTCCCACAATCGCTTCCCATGAGACATATCCACAATGTCATCATTTGTGCCCTGCAGCTCATCACAAATCAATCAGTACGAATCAACAGACAAATCCACGAAGGTGTAAAGTATTAACATACATGTATGACAAGTACTAGGGAGTTGACATGGCGAATCTTGTCTATGTTCTGCAGTAAGACATTGAAAACAAAGAGATGAGACATGACCCAAGTTTGTACTTTCAAAAAGACAAAATCTTTTGTGTCTGTTTACTTACTTTGAATATGTCAAACCAGAGTGTCATTTTGACAGGATACAAGACCCTAATACCAGAAAGAATGGCACTGTGAAGAACAACTCCTCTCAGCCTCTTTAACCGAGAAGCCATGTGCAACGTTGGCCCGCTTCCTACAGACTGTCCATACAAAATCAGCTCCTCTTGCTTAACCTCATACTCGCTCCTCAAGCAATTGTACACTGCCTCTATGTCATAATATGTGTTCAATTCAGACGGCTAATACCAAAAGAAACAGAACAAAACAAAAAGTCAGAATACAAACATATGAAAATCATATTAAGGTTTAAAACTTGAATGATTTCTCTTTGTTACCTTTCCTGTTGAAGCTCCATAGCCAGAATAATCATAACTGTTTCAAATGGCAACATAAAGAATATGTGAGAACCTAACAAAAACCCATATAGTTCTTATGGTGTGTGTGTATATTGAATTGGATATATACCTCATGATATTGACCCGGAGATGAGCACGAAGCTCGATGAAAAGGTCGACCATTTGGCCAAGATCAGCAGCATTACCATGAGAATATAAAAGCGTAAATCTTGCAAAAGGATGTCTCCAAAACGTGGCTACAACTTTATTACCGGACTTTGTGTTAAGCTGGTGAACTTCCACGTTCTTGTCCGGAGACACTCCAGAGAATACAAGCTTCTCTGTCTCTTCATCTTTCGTTACGCCGTATGTTGCTGGCTCCGGCGGAAAGAAGGCGAACTTAGCCGCCACATTTGACGTCACATTACCCATCTAAACAAAATCCCACAAGGAATATTGAAAAAGGGAAGATAACTTTCAATGAAGAGAAGGAGAAACCACAAACCCAAAATCTCTCTGTCTAAGAAAAGAACCAAAAATATTGGTTTTGAGTTTTTTGTTTTTTTGTTTTTTCTTTTGTGGGTTTGGGTTAACTTGTTGAGAGGTAAATTGGAGGGAAGAAATGGATAGAATTTGGAGGAGGAGAGAAGAAAGGGGAACGAAGAAGCTGAGCTGTTTCCTAAAACGAATGTCTATACTTGTTGTTTCTCTTTCAGGGTTTTTATAATTATATTATTCCTTAATCTTAGATTCTTAGTCTATGAAGAAAAGGATATAAAGCTAGAGTGGATTGTCCAAAATAGAATTTGTAATGACACATAATATTTGAACCTTGTGCATATAGTTTAATGGATTCTAATGGCCCCAAAAAAGCAAATATGTAGTCCAATTATGTAAACTAAAATATTGCGTCACATCTTTTTTGAAACTTATGTTCATCTTTAGGTGAAAGTTGAATGTAGATTTATAATAAATATCTTTAGTTGTAAACAATAAATCACTTTTTAGATTCCACAATTAGTTACTGTTAATATGAGAATTAAAAATAACAAACGTTTAACGAAGAAAAAGAAATTTAATCTCTAAAAATCAAACTATTCGTATAAGACATTTACTCTATTAACAATAACTGATGGTAAATTCACAAGACAGACCCATTTGCACACCAAATATCAGAGTTTCATTTTTTTTTGCCTTGATTTCCGTTTAAGTTTACCACTAACAAAAAGTTATTAACCCTTTTGCATTAAAGTTTTAGTTAACCAAAGTCTTCATTACATGCAAATATAGACATGTTATTAAAATGTTTTACAAGTGTTTTATTATGTTGTGAAAAAATAAATAGCTTTGTCTTGAAATTGTAAGAATGGAGGGCTAGAATTTGGTCAAAGGCTGCCATTGATGGCTTTTAATGGAAGTATTGTCAGAGAGAGTCAGACATTCCTCTATTTATATTTCTATTTTTCTTCTTTAAAACCTTCTTATTTTTCCTTTTGGTCATGTTTTCACTTTACAAATTTTGTCTTAAAGTACAATAAAAAGACAAAGGAGACATTTTCTGTTTGGACAAGTATGCTTTCAAAATCTGACAGGATTCTGTGTGCTTTGGACTTCGTCACCTTCAGATTTTGACCAGAGTTATTAGTAAATGGTGTAAACTAATGATTCTAATTTCAATTAGTTTATTGGTTTTGCTTATAAAAGTGATTATTATTTGTGGTTTTAACAGGGCAATGGACCGTGAATTCCGCCTTATGAAATGGAGCAATTACAGACATCAATAAATATTATTGAACACCGTTGGTTCTAGATAACTTTTTCTACAAAGGAATCTAATTGATCTCCCTAAAGAGGCCTAAGTACATGGTAAAATGCTAATGAAATAGCATCTACTCTTATTTTTGCAATGCCGGTCCAACAATGACAAAACCTTAAGCAATACTAAGAGGAAAAAAATAATTAAGCTATAAATGAAAAAAATTTGAGCCTTAAACCATAATAGAAAATTTTGATTTTTTTTGGATCTTAAACTTTTGCCTAGATAGTCTATACTCCGGGTCAACTCTATATCTTTGCATATACATATTTGCATGGATGATTGATTCAACATAGAATGATATACCGTGGAAAGCTTATACACGAAGAAGAAGATTTTATGATAAAGCAGATGAATTGGCTCAACAAGGACCGTATATTCAAAATCTCTATAATGACTTGGCATAAGAGAGGGTCACGATTAGTTCTTACTTTGGATTGTTTGCAAATTCAACATTGTAATACAGAGAGCTATATATAGAGATAGAATCGTTCTGTACAGATACGCAAACATTTTGTGAAAATTAAAACTTGTTTCATTGTTTCATTCATCAAAATAGAAGAAATTCGAAAATTCTTTACAAATTTTATGTTTTCCTTCTATCAATTGGTACGGTTGAGCTGACTTTAAATGCATGTGATGACGCGATCTATTGATGTTGTTTCTTCTATCGATCTCGAAGCTCGATTTGGTGTGATTGACGCAAGATTGGCGCAAATGGACGAACGCTTTTGTGGGATTGAAGCGAGTTGCAAGATTCGGAGAAAATGGTTGAGGAACGCCACAATTTGTTGAGCAATCGCTTAGATTCACTTCTGCAATTCGTTGGTGCGGCGGGTATTACGGAACCTCTACTGGTTGTGCCTTTTGTCATCGCCGATAATACAAATTATGTTCTTGTTCATCCAGTTCATGATTCTTCCCAGATTATTGATCCTCCGCTCCATCCATTGGCTTCCACGATGTCCACTCGTGACACGTTATTAAAGAAGATTTAACTATCCATTTTGATGGTACTGATGCTCATACATGGTTGAGTTTGGTTGAACGCTTCTTCTCTCTTGGTCGATACTCTTCAGCTGAAATTTTAATGGTATATGAGTGTGAGGTTTTGCTTGAGGACAATGTCAGTGATGAACACTCTGATGAGGAAATATGATTACAACCTTAGTATTGCCATTTATCTCTTAATGCTTTTTTGGGCAGAGACTCTCCGAAAACTACTAAGTTGCGAGGTCACATTGGCAAAACTGAAGTAATTGTGATGATCGATAGCAGTGCCACACACAACTTTGTCACTCCCAATTTGGTTCATTGTTTGAGATTGAAATCTTAATTTTTCCCCAAGTTTGAGGTTTCATTAGGTAATGGCGTGTTGGTTAAGAGTTTAGGTACTTGTCGTAGGGTTAATTTTTCTTTGGTTGGTGTTTCCTCTGAGGCAGATTTTATTTCGTTGGAGCTTGGGAGTGCTGATCTGATATTGGGAATTCAATGGTTGTGAACCTTAGGCATTTGTGAGTGTGAATTTGATGCTCAGATGTTAGCCTTCACTTACATAGGCCAGTGAGTTACACTTTTTGGTGATCCTACTTTACATGAGTCTTATCCCAAGTTGCGTGGTTTGGCTATGGGTGCTTCTGTTTTGTTGCCCAATGACTATACTCTATCGGTGGCTATCGATCCTTTATTCAAAGGTCATCGTTTACCTCTTAAAATTCAATCTTTACTAACTAAGTTTGATAGCATTTTTACAGAACCCTAGAGTCTTCCTCCTCTGCGTGAACGAGAACATGCTATAAATTTGTTGTCTAATACATCTGTTGTTGGTATTATGCCTTACAGGTACCTTCATGCACAGAAAGAACAAAGAAAACTCATTTATGAGAGAGAATTGATGGCTACTGTTTCTGTTTTGAAGTGGAAGCACTGTTTGTTAGGAAGAAGATTCATTGTTCGAACTGACCAGAAGAGTTTGAAATTTTTATTAGAGCAGTGTGAGATCTCTATTGATTACCAATATTGGTTGACCAAGTTGTTATTGTATGACTTCTCGATTGAGTACAAACTGAGAATTCATAATTAAGCTGCAAATGGTCTCTCAAGATGCATGTTATCAACGGATTTGCTGAGCTCTTTGTCTCTACTTGCACTAATAATGCCTAAGTCTATGGACTTCCAGAAATTGTATCAGGAAGTTGAAGCTAGTGCAAAACTCTGTCAATTGAAAGGACAGTTTGAAGCAAGTTTATTACCCACTTCACTTTACTCAGTGAGGGGCGATCATGTTCACTATAAGGGCCGATTACTAATTCCTAGTGATTCGATTTTTATCCCACTGCTATTGTCTGAGTATCATGCTTCCTTTATGGGTGGTCATGTTGGTGTTATTAAGACTCTCAAACGCACACAGCTCCAATTTCATTGCAAAAGGCATTACATCCACAGTTGAAAAGTTCATTGCTGAGTGTTCTACCTCTCAAACTCACAAGTCTAGTACTTTGAGTCCTGTAGGTTTGTTGCAACATTTGCCAATTCCAGATCAGATATGGTCACATATAGCAATGGGTTTTATCTAGGGTCTTCCTTTATCAAGCGGCATGAATGTTATTTTGGTAGTTATCGATCGCCTCAGTAAGTATACTCACTTCCTTGGCTTTCGCCATCCTTTTACTACGGCTGATGTTGCTTCTAAAATTCACTAAAGAAATCATCTGATTACATGGACCACACTGAGACATAATTTTTCAGAGTTTGTTTTCCGTGAATTTTATAGATTGGCTCAGACAAAGCTTCGCTTCTCTACTTCTTATCATCCTGAGAGTGATGGGCAATCTGAGGTACTCAATCGCACCTTTGAAACTTACCTTTGTTGTTTTACATCCGCTCTTCTCAAGAAGTGGTCAACCTATTTGTGTTGGGCTGAGTTTTGGTATAACTCTTCATACCGTTCAGCATTGCATACTACTCCCTTTAAGGTGGTATATGGACGAGATCCTCCTCATATTCTTACTTTTGATCATGGTTCTACTGCAAATTTTGAGTTGGAATATTCTCTTAAGGAACATGACTTGATGTTGACTGAAATCAAGCATTATCTCCACAGAGCTCAAGAGGTAATGAAAAATAATGTTGATAAATGAAGGCGGGATGTGGAGTACAAGGTTGGTAACCGAGTTTTTCTTAAACTTTGACCGTATAGACAACAATCTGTAACCCAAATAACTTGTCAAAAACTCTCTGCACGCTATTACGGACTATTTCAGATCATGGAACGAATAGGAAAAGTGGCATATAGGCTCGCTTTACCTTATTCTTCTCGTATTCACCTTGTCTTTCATGTTTCATTAGTGAAGCCTTTTTTGGGACTCCATCACAAGGTAAACCCTTTGCCTGACTTCGTGAACGATGCTGCTGAGTTTGTCTTGATACCACAGGAGATTCGAGAAACTTGATACAACACTAATGGAGATTTGGAAGTATTGATTGCTTGGCAAGGCTTGCTGAGCCATGAGAGTTACTGGTTCAGTATGAGGGACTTTGTCTCTCAATTTCCGGATTTCACTCTTGATGACAAGCTCTGTTCGAATCGGTGGGTACTTGATATATCGTGGAAAGCTTATACACGAAGAAGAAGATCTTTTGATAAAGTAGATGAGTTGGGTCAACGAGGACCGTAGATTCTTAATCTCTATGATGACTTGGCATAAGAAAGGGTCATAATTAGTTGTTACTTTGAATTGTTTGCAATTCACCATTGTAATATAGAGAGCTATATATAGAGATAAAATTGTTCTATATAAATACACATACATTTTGTGAAAGGAGAATTACGTAGATAACATAAATACAGAAACTAATTAAGAAAGTAACATATGATTTTGAAATTTAGAAAGTAGTAGTGGGAGCATGGGAGACAAATACTAAATGGTCCATGAAACAATATATATATTTTTTTGGTAAACTTTCTCAACTCATCGTTAATGGCCACTTCTTTGCTAACACAAACTCATCATCCAAATCTTCATTGAATAATGATTTAATTCAAATAAATGACTCATTTATGTACAATGATATTCATTTCTGGGCAACTTCTAAGTTTTGTTATTTGATATTTCTGTAAATTTAGAAATTTAGAAATTCTTTTTTTAAATTTTTGCTATCAAGTTACAAATTTGGTAGAGACGGGTTGGATTTGTAAATTTCATCCCGAAATCGAAGCCTTGTAGTAGAATTGTGATTTCTTCACTATTTTTTGGAGATTCTAACTTAAATTTTTAACAAGAACCATAACTAGGATTGAAGCTGTGTTTCATACACTCATGAAGAAGATGGTGGCGAGTTTATAGAAAACAAGTATCAAAACTGTATACTAATAAATTTTCGACAAAATTGTGTACTTGCGGTAAATTATATAGTTGCAGTAAAATTTCATGTTAGATGTAAAGATAACATGAACTAGTGTGTGGTAGACAAAGATATGAGGTTCCAAGCGAGAATCCGCAAATAGAAGACGATCTCAACGAAGCTATACAAAAGTTGAGGACACATAGAAGGAGTAGATTATATATGTCCATCTCTTCGCACCTTCCTTGAATCATCTACAACATGGGATCAACCTTCTCGTTGGTTTCTTCATTGAACCACATTAGGTCTTTTTTTCGGGACAACTGTGTAAATCAGATTTAACATATAAATATATGCAAAACATATAATGGGTGCAAAATTATATGAATAAGTGCAAAATATATAAATAGGTGTAGAATATATTGTTAACTATAAGTCCATAAGGCTTACTACTATGCCACTGGGAGCAATCAATGAAGTTATCTGCAAACAAATGGTGGAAATGAGCTTACGGTGTTGATGGTATCGTGAGGGCCTTTAGAAGGCAAGTTAGAGGTAGTTGCCTAGTGGAAATACCATTGGTCGCGAAGGTGAAAACTAGAATAAGAAAATGCAAAAACTTTTTGGAGATGCAAAATACAAAGTCAACTGCAACCAATGTTTCCACCGGAAATCATGTTCTAACTCGAGACTCAAGCCCAGTCATGCTAGTTATACGGTTATGTAGTTATCAAGTCTCCATCTCCGACTACGGAGAATTCTAGTGAAATGGGGGACTACTTGTTAAACTACTCGTAAAATTTTTGCAGTTATTACATACATAAGTATGCAAAACAAATATATACCATCTATTTTAATTATTTGAAGTCAACTGATTCGTTTGCATATATCGTTGGAGACAAGGTGAAGAACTTGCGGCTTAAACTCACAAACGAAGAATATCAAAATCCTTACCACACCCAGATATCAAACTAAATTAGAATGCCTATAACTGAGAAACATTGTTCCTAATCAAAATCTTAAATAATTAGGCTTAAGAAGTGAATAAGCAGAATGTTGATGATTTTGGCTAACACATAATTACTATAACTAAAAAACTTCCAATCTGAAAATCCAAAAGCCAATTCTTAGTTTTTCTATGAAACAACCCAGAAACTCCCAGAAACTTATTATCTAAGATTGGGTCATAAAGATTCAATTTTAACTCTTCCTCTTTCAAAATTAAACTTCATAGCTCAAAATTAATAACCCAAAACTTCCCAACAAGATGGTTTCCAACAAAACTTTCCTGATTTCGGTCACCCAACTTCAAATATTCCAAAAAACATCAGTTACTGAACTAAGCCAAACCAAAAAAATCAAACAAGATATTTTTTGAATTATTCGAAATATGCAACAAATAAAGAGAGAAAAGAGAGACAACAATGATGAATAGGGAGAGAAGAGAGAAAGAGAAAGATGAAGATAAAAAAGGTAAAAAAAAACCTAAAATTTGTTACATAATTCTATGTATTCTAGATAATTTTCAGAACTAAATACCAAAACTTTTTTATGATATTCATTGCAATTTCTCTTTAGAAAATAAAACAAAATAGAAAAAATTGGAAGATACTTTACAAATTTTATGCTTTTTTTTTCTATCATAGAGCCATATATATGTTATTTAGTATTTATTCTTATTGGTTGTGTCCTTCGTCAAATCGTTCAACTTTTACGTCTTTAAAACCTTTTTTATTAAAAGTCGAATATAAGTCGTATAATCTGATGCAACAGAATTTAGATTCGAACTTAATATCTAACCATATATAGAATCGTATCTATCTAATTATTGATAAACAAACTGCTTGGTCCAAAATGGTGTAAAAGTGTTATTTGGTCGGTAACTATAATTTGAAGAGATATCTAATTAGAATAAATATGCTCATACTGCATCATTGTATGGTCAGCTTTAAGCTTTTGAGGTTGGTCCAAAAAGAGAAAAGTATCTTGAGTCAACAAAGGCATGAGAGGTTTGTGTGGAAATACGAGCTCTTATATCTTAATCAACAAATCAACCCTATAAAGAGAAGGATTATCAAAGGCAAGTTAAAAAGTGTCTAGACTTGTAATTTAACTTTAAACCATATTGAAAATTACAAATTATAAAGTAATCATAACCCAAATTTATTAGGTTCGTAGGTTTGTTTATTGTGTAGGTGACATAGTACTATTGAGAGAGCCAAGAGATGTAAAAATCTCTCAATTCTTTCATCAAAAATTCAACAGAAAGAATAAATATGAGGACAGACAAAAAATAGCCTATGTTTCTCTTATGTATCTATATGAAACTAGTTAAAGCTGACGAATGGTTTGTGTAATTGAAACAATGAACTCAAGTGGATGGTTTCGAGGGTGGATACTATTCAGTGACGTTTCATCTCCTGGAAAATGTTGGAAACTCTTGGAGACAATCTTGGAAGGAACTTAAACAGCTGCATAAGAGGAAAAAAAAGTTGGAAATTGCAGAAGAGATAATGAGCAAAGAGGAAGAAACAAAGGAGAGACAAAGAACAAAAAAAAATGGTTTTAAAAGGAGATGAGAAGATACCCAGAGCTTAACACAAGCGTCGATGATAACAGGAACTAGGCAGATAAAAATGGTAATAGTAGATTGCTCAACTTCAAGACCATAATGTTCCATTATTATCTCTAACAGTGTCTCCCATCCAGATTCAGAGTGGTACCTATAAAGAGAAGCAATAAGTTATAGTTACCTTTTTTGCACAATGGGCAATTGATAGAGCCAGTCTAGGGCTATTATCAGAGTATTGGGACTGTTACAGCTTTGATTTTAACATTTGTAATAAGCTTCATTTCTGGTGTTTGTTCATAATAAAAGCAAAGATTTGGACAGATACCCTAAGAAGATGTCGGTGATTAGGATGATGAGAAATGCCTTTCCCGTGTCTGAAATGTTGTTTATGATTTTGTATCCTGTAAATTTCAACAAGGCTACCTGAAAAAAGTTCATGAAGTAACCAAATGTAAAGCACATGTTAGCAAGCAGTTTGATAAGAAACTTAATATGACATTTAAGGTCGTTGATTTCTGGTTGGACACAGAAACTTACTTTGCCCTGATTGGCATACAAAAGAAGGAACAATGAGATCCCAAACACCATATCAGACCATATGTTGGCAAATGCTTTCCGGTTCTCTAATCTCCACTCATCTCGCAGCTCCAAGCTATTGAATAAACCAAGTGAAGGAACAAAAGAATACTGTGAGGCTATCTATGGAAATGAATTGTCTGGTATAAGAGCAAGATGGGTTTCAACCCTTGACATAAGGAAAAACTAATTGTGGAATTGAGTCTTACGCTTTACCCCGCATCTCCCACCATAACTCATCGTCAGAAAGAGGGGGAGATTTGCCAATCTCCACTTCAAGACGGTATCTTGCTTTTTCTCTATTCAATTCCTTTACCATTTCTAGCTTCTGATTTCGTCTCACATCAAGCGTCTGGGCAGCAAGTGGTACAGTCTTTACATATCTATAAGTAAAGCACAGATCAAATAATCAAACTTTGGACTTAAAGAATGTACATAAAGACATAATTTGGGGAAATTAACAACAAAAATGAAGAAATCACCTGTCTAAGAAGGGCATAAGTAGATAATCATGAGCCAAAAAATCTAACGCCCATGGAATGAGGATTAGAACCACCAAAAACTTTGCCTGTAAAAAGTTACAATATGAATGAGCATTGATCAGTCATCTGGAAAACATTAGAACTAATAACACATGGAATAAGACTCATACAATCAATTATGGCTTAAGATCAATAGGAAGAACTATGAAGCATAATGCAACTTTCGAACAACTTACTGATTTTGAAGATGCATAACGAAACACACGGTCTTCATATAGAATATCATCCTCTTCTGCTCCTAGAACCATATCCCTCACCATTTTAACCAACCCTCTCTCTGGAATTGTCAATTCATCCAGCTCTGATTTGTCGTCACTTCCCTCATTACCAACTGAGTCTCGGCTCCAAGACTCAGCTAAACTATCATCTGAATCCACAATCCAATCTTCCCATTTCTTTCTCACATTATCACCATTTTCATTACCCCCAATCTCCTCCTGACTTTCCCGTAGTTCCACAATCGCCTCTGCTCTTCTCTTCCAAGTCTCGAATTTCTCTTCATCAGACATCTCATCATCCTTTGCAAGCTCAGACGTCTCATCTACAATGTCATCGTCCCTCAAACCAAGCCAATTCCCATCATCATCAAAGAAAAACCTCTGCCACCAGCTTCTTTTCCTCTTACTACCCGTATGACTGTTGTTGTTTTGCTCTGCACTGGGAACAAATCTCCAAAGCCTCTTTCTTCGCTTACCCCGCAACGAAATCGAATAACAGGGTTTATAACGAACAGAAGATGATGATGATCCAGGAGATGGGTTCTGGCTACTGAATGATAAGCAGTGACATAAGACCATTGACGAGCTCATCAAGGACATGAATCAAACCCAACATTGTTTGGACTGTAATTCTAAGGCAACGAAACAGATTCTTCAGCGAAACTCGTACAAACCAGCATATTTTTCTTTGTAAATTCAGCAACTTTACAAGCCCTAAACACGGAATCCAGAAGCTCCGAACGGATAAGTGTTAGGGTTCTGCCCAGAAAGTTACCGAGAGAGACAGAGAAGCAGACCCTACCGGTTTGCAAGACGAAGCGGATGATGATGCGCCAAATGATAGATAAAGCCACACTCTTTTTTTGTTGTCTTCTTCAAAACATGTAAACTATCTGTTATCCATAAGATTGTTTTTTTGATTTAAATAATTAAATAAAAAGGTCAAAATAGCTCTTTTACTCAATTTTGATTCGCTAATATTGACTTATTGTGCGTTTTGATAAAAAACTTCTGAAGATCCATGTATGGATTAAAAAGTACAACTTCTGAAGATCCATCATCACCATCTCAAGAACGCTAACAAAAACAGAGTATCAAGATCTGTCAAGACCTTAAGCATGGGGAATCATGAAACTCCCAGAAAGTAAAGTTTCACTCTTTGCAACTCACCCGGTTTTGCTTCTTTTTTTTCCAGGCATTTTTACGAACACCTTTCGCGCAATCACCATTAATTGCAGGTGCCAATGTTTTGATCTCTGCGATCAATTGGTTCCATACATAAAAGCTTAGTCATGGCAAAAAGCATCGTCAAGGGAAAAAAGACATTGATTGATAAAAAACAAGACTGCCCAAGTACAGTGAATTTATTGCAACACTATGCTATTACACAATGGGAACTGGCAGTACAGAGGATTATCTCAACTTCAACATAAAGAATGTGCCTTTTGATGTCTATCAAACTGAACGTTGTGGTGCACTCACTTACCATGGCCCTGGTCAGGTAACAATCCCTACAATGCATTGAAATTTCTTTTCAGTTCTTCAATCTCGTAATTAAATGTTTGGTAATATAGCTAGTTATGTATCCTATGATCCATATTTGAAATCACGAGATGGATTTTCATTGGTATCCCAGGATGCTTCTGAGGTTCTCATATGTGTGCTTTCCTCAAATTTCTTCATCAAAGCTTCCAGTCTTGACGGTTTAACTGGTGTTTGGGTCAGTATGTCTCAAATCTCAACATTGTAATGTAGGCTCAATGTGATTTTATTAGTGAGAACTGACGTGCTAAAAGGAAGGTGTTATTGATTGAACAAAATCCTTGCAATCTCTAAAACATTCTTGTAAATTCTTGACCATAGAGATCTTTTATACCATTAAGGGTTTGATCTGATCTGTGACATTGTCTGCGTTTTTGAGATGTTTGTATGAGACTGGTCTCAATTCTTCTCGTTTGCACTGTAAAAATCTGTGAGACAGCTTGAAGACAAGTGTTTCAGTGGAGGATGCATGAAACCCAAGGTAAGGAAACTTCTCACAAAAGCGTGATAAAATGCTTGAATAGAAACTCAGAAATCAAATTTACAAAAGGTAAATTAAATAGCCAACCTAAAAACCAGGAATTTTTGAAAGAATAGCTTAAGACATTGCTAGTTTCTCAACACATTCTTCCCACTTTTGGATATTTTTGGTAGTGAAGAGTCATTATAGCTGCTAACCTAAATGGTACTCGCATAAAATTCCATCCGTTCATGTCTGAAATTTTCTAATAAGCGTAATTTTGCGTGTCTGCATTTAGTCATATGCTGTAAAAGCCAAGCCAATGCGTTGAAGAGAGACAGTTAGCAATTACAGTAGTTTAGTAATGATGAATTCAAGTCTGGATATTTTTGAATTAAATGCATTTGCTCAGTAGAGAAATTTTCCATAAGTACCTGATATTTTACTTTGATATGTACGTATCTTTTGCAGTTTCCACTGGTTACCAGTTTGCTGATGGAAATCCACTATGTATGAAAATCAGCAATGACCCCTTTCCTGTCATTTTAGGTGATATTCGAAGATATTCCAACTGATATACTATACATGATTATGCTTTAGTGCCTCGTGCAGTTAAGTATATAATTGCGTGATTGAGATTATATGATCCTAGCTAATGTTTCTTAAAAGATTTGCAGTCCATCTTATTTTTTGCTCTTTCCCTTTTCTCCAGTCTGGTTCGTTGTTTCCATTTCAATATCTTTAAGCTTGGTTACTTGGATCACATGAATACAACAAGTAGCTCTGGTTCCAAGAGATGCATTATTGCTCACAGGAATTCAATCAAATGTTTCCATCAAGGGATGACAAATTAGTTTAAAGCTTTCACTGCTTTTCTGGCTAAAACTTATTACACAACTGGAAGTTAGCTAGCTTTGGATTGATCGAATGGTATCTTCCGAAACCGCGGAACTTCTTCCGCGTGTCTCAACTAGGAAAACAAAACGGACATCTGACTTTGCAATAAACTGCAGGTTCTTCCTATCCTTTTTACTTTCTTTTTGCGGTATCTCTCCCTTAAGAAACGTATGCTTGACAATTAAATTGGCTTTTACCTTGTCAGTCTCCCAGTGGATGGATCTCTCGAGGATTTTACTTCGCTAGCACAATCGCGGATTCTCCATTGCCACGTGCTGTTGATAACATCGCGTGCCTCTCCATTTCATCTCCACCTGCTCCATAGTACAATATGCCTTCAATACCCTTAAATTTCAGTTTCCTCAGTCCCTGTACTTGTTCATAAGACTGTTAAACACTAAGCTGAGAGTTTTACTTCTGTGATGGTTATAATGTCACCCTCTACCCATAAAAGACCTTTTCTTAGCTCGTCACTCGAAGAAGCCCATGAAGATAGAAGATTTAAATGCTACAGAGGTGTTCGAAAGAGGGCCTGGGGCAAATGGGTATCTGAAATCAGAGTTCCAAAGACTGGAAGACGGATATGGCTAGGTTCATACGATGCTCCAGAGAAGGCAGCTCGAGCCTATGATGCTGCTTTGTTCTGCATTAGGGGAGAGAAGGGAGTTTTCAATTTTCCCACTGATAAAAAGCCGCTGCTTCCAGAAGGTTCTGTTCGGCCTCTGTCTAAGCACGACATACAGTCAATAGCAACTACTTATGCTTCATCAGTTGTGCATGTACCTTCCCATGCCACCACACTCCCAATAATAGACGAGGTCCCTTCTGAAGTTCCTGGTTCCCCTGATGTTTCTGCTTCTACTGAGATAACAGAGCTGGTCGATGAATATTATCTCCCAACCAATGCAACTGCAGAATCAATGTTTCCAGTAGAAGACTTAGAGCTGGACAATTTCCTCATGATGGACATTGATTGGATAAACAATCTAGTCTGACGTGTAATGCCAGTTGCTGTTACTCTTACCTTTAATACTGTTTAATTATCATCAGTTACCTGTGTCTCTTTAGCTGCCTCTTGTAAGGGTATACTTGCATCCTTGTCTTTGAACTTCTTTCATTTACCATGCAGTTTGTTGTTCTTGTTTGGCATGTGTATTCTCTTTTCTTTTCGTTTTCTTTCTCTCTGCTGGACTTCATGATATGTTGAAAATGAATGAAATAATTAGGAGTTGGCATCTATCTAACATTGATCTTCTGTTGCATGTTTGAGGCATTGTTTTCCAATTACCGTTACCATATTATTCGCCTCCTTTTCTATTATTCAGTTACCAATATATGCATAAACCATACGTAATTTGGTAGGACAGGAAGTCCACTTGTGGATATGATGCAACTTTATGTCAGCATATACATTTGCTAGGCTTCACCGTTTGTTTTCTTATGGCCACAAATATATCTTCTATTTACCCCAGGCTCAATAAATTTATATGATATCTACTTAGTTATGCACCTGTACTTGCACAAGTTCACAAAGAATGCTGATAAATACCTCATAAATTTTCTACCTCATAAATTTTCTTTCTGGCTTCTCTTGAAAGGTCTAAGCTCTTTATTATCAGGCCACCAAACCCAGGTAAACCAACAAACTTAAAAAACATCCAGTAGATCAGTTCCCAGTAAAGCCTCTGTAAGATGTTTGGACTCTGGTTTTGTAATGCTTGTGGTGTTCTTTTTCAGTTGCTCAAGTGTCATAATAACCAATACTGATAGTGATTATAAGTTAAAAAAATATAGCATGGTAGTGTGTGCTAGTTACCCTGAAAAAAAAAATGATAAACACTGATGAGCTCAAGTTCTGATGAAACCACAAAAAGACCTTACGTTACCTTTAGGCTTCAGAAATTCATACATGGTATTGTAGAACCTATAAACTCGAATTCAGGTTAAGCAAAAAAGAAGAAGCAAAATCGATTACAAGTAAAACCAAAAACTAAACCTATAAACGATTTAACAACCAATTAAGGTAACAAATAC
>OVBA01000505.1:0-64613 GCA_900406435.1 Lepidium aucheri | reverse complement strand
TTGATTTGTCGATTTATTTTAACTAATTAATTTATCTGAGTAACATTTGTTAAGATAATTTGTCACACNTGGTCTTATCTTTATCTCTTTGTAGCAATAATTTTTTTAATTTCGTTAATAGAGATTTTGTTTATGATTTGGTTATTTTTTTGAACCTTAATTTTATTGGTTGTATTTTTGAACCTTAATTTGATTTTGTTAGTTATATTTATTTTAACAAATAAGGTAGTTAAGATTATGATAAGATCCTTAATTAAATAGATCCACTAAATGGCAGGCGCACTTGCACATCCCGGGATCGAGTCCTGCCGCCTGCATTATGCAGGAACTTGGCTAATGGGCCGGCCAGTTGTGGCCCAATATTGTTGACAAAAAAAAAGAGATTTCGTTTGTTAGATTAGAATAATAACATTAATTCAATAATTAACAGAATACCTTATATTTAATTCAATAATTAGATTTAAAGTCCCTAAATTTGTTTTGATTGGTTAATTTGTTTAAATTAATTAACTTATCTTTTTGTTTATATAAGATTATTTTTAAAAACGAATTATTTGTTTTTAATGGATTTCAATAAAAACATACAATTACAAAGAAAATTTCAACCAATTAAGATTTGATTTTTTGTAACTTAAAAGAATTTCATACCAATTAAGATTTGAATTTCGTTTATTAAAAAAGAAAACCTTAAGATTTGATTTTCAATGGTTTTCAGAAAAAATATTTAACCAATTAAGGTTTGATTTTTGTTGGTTTAAAAATAAATCTTTTGTTCAGATTTTGATAAGAACTTTAAGATGAGTTTGTTTGTTTTGACAAATAAGTTTGTTTGTATTTTCATAAGAACCTTAATTTAAATATTATTGTTCAACACAATAGAAAACAACAAAAAAAAGTATTTTATTGAAATATTCCTAATTCAAATTCAAATACTTTATATTTAGGGGAAATCAAACAAATGATATTCTTAATTCTAATGGAACAAAATTTTTAATCGAAGTCTATATAAAAATATCTCTCGACAAATTTAATAACACCAAAGATTTTTTGTATTCTTTTTTTTTCTCTCAGTTTTTCTTTTTCTTCATCGTATATTTTTTTGAAATTTTGTTGTTGAAACCCAACAAATAAACTTGGAGGATTAAAGTTAAAATTCTAAAACTCTAGAAAATATACACTTAAGTACATGTTCAAACGATTGATATGGTTCTTTATGATTTTAAGGTACATTATTAATAATTTATTTTTGTGAATACCTTTATAATAATTTAAAATATTTTCTAATTAATTGATATGTATATATTTTAGGGGAAGAACAAAATAGCTCCAGAACGCTCCAGTTGAAACAAAATAGCGCTTGTGGGATCTGGGGTCCACAAAGTGGGACCGGTACAAAAAAAAATTCTATGGTATATGTTTTTTTCATCAAAAATATATATTTTAGGGTGATAAAATTTGCTCTAATGTAAAAAAGAATGAATTGGTTTCTAAATTCAAAAAATTTGGTTGAACAATGAAGTACTAAAATCATTACAAACCTACAAATTTCTCCTACAACTCGAACTTACCGTACTTTTAATCATAACTTCAAATTCACTTTCATGTACACAACCATTGCCAACAGATCCCCTACCAGATTATAAATGAGTCTAAAACATAAATGAACATGAGTCAAAACATAAATAACACGAGTCAAAAAAATTTATATGTAAAATTGTAATGCATCAAAACTTAAGTAAACAGAAATTAAAAATATATTTTCGTGTACAATATTTATTGGTGATCACTATAATTTATTTTTAATATATCAAATATATATATAATTAAGTAATTAATAAATTTACACATACAAATCAAACAATAAATAAATAAAACAAATATTACCTAACTCGTACATAGTATGGGACATCATCTAGTACTCATAATAAATATGTGTATAATTGGACATATATCCGGGACCAATTATTATATGTTAATTTTTGGGTGAAAATAGGTCGATAACTCGAAGACAAATAAGTGAAAATAATATATTTTCCGGTAAGGCAAATTAGATTACCTTTTTCCAATTTAGATAACTTATCCAAGTCTATTCATTTTATTCAATCTCTTCGTCTCAAAATTTGATAAATATTGTGACCAATTAATATCTTAACCTTTCTCATTACAAAATACTCTTAAGATCCATAAATAAAAATAATGCAAGTGGCTTTTAGTCTAGTGGCAGAGATAAATCCACTAAATAGCAGGCGCACTTGCACTACCCGAAATCGAGTCCCGCCACCTGTATTATGTAAGAACTTGGCTAATGGGCCAGCCAGTGGTGGCTCAATATTGTTGACAAAAAAAAAATCCAAGTACACATATATGTAAACAATATATAATAAGTGAAATGTATATAATCTCATTATATTTGTTTAGTATTTAGTTCCAAAAAGTTAATATCTCCAAATCAAAAGTGATTAGATCGCTAATGGTTATTACAATTTTTTTTCCAACTTAACTCATAAATAATTAGAGCAAATAAGATAATTAATGTTGAGGTACATAGTTAATAAAAGATCAATTCCTAAATAGTTGACGAATCTAGAAAATCCATTTTTGAAGTTTAATGCGCGTAGGACCACCGCTAGGAAAAAATGGGAGAACTAGTTGCGAAGGCAGACAAACTTGTTAATGAAAAGAGAAAACGCCAACCAGTCCCAGAATCAACCACCATCTTGAATTCTTCTGAACAATCGATCACGAACTCCACCATAGCCACAGAAGAGCTTCGATCTCAGAGTGCAACGGAAAAATACTACGGTTATTACAGTTTTTTACCTTCATATTATTGAGATTAGATCAAAAGTGAGATTAACGATCCAACGGTTCTTGAGAACTGGAAAGTGGAAACTACAAACAGTACAACACAAGATACTAAACACAATCCAACGGTTCTAATGAAAATGGAGCACCGATAGAGAATGATCTGCGATCTACAGGAACACTAAAAAAAAAGATTATTCATTAATAGATTCGAATCTAGATCTAAAGAACAACGACACGAATCCGTCTCAATCCTTGACCCGTCCAGAGACATCAGACGCAAGCCGAGAAGCAATCGCGGAATGATACATAACATCGTGGAACGTGGAAGCTTCAGCGATTTTCCTCCTCAACTGCTTAGCTTTCTCCTCCGTAAGATAACCGCGACGGACTCTTTGACCCGACCCGGAGATATCGATTTGATCCGGATTCGATTGTGGATCTATTGAAGAGTTTGAGCCTTCAATGTTGAGGTAATCGGGATTCGAAGATATACCGAATAAAGGAGCCCACCAAGACGTAGATCTCTTACGGTTTGGATCCTGGTTTTTCAGAGATCCGGAAGATGCTCGGATCGTAGTTGAAACGGAGCAAGTGATAATCGAAGCCATTGAAATTGCAGATACGAAAGAAGAAGAAGAAGATTGATGAGAATGAGATTAGAATTAGGGATTTGGAATTTTTGGATTAATAAATTGGATTTAATGATCTGCTTTACAGTTGGAAATGAAAATGGATACGGTTGGTAACGGTTTATAAACGAGAGGTCGAGGGTATTATTGGAAATGTATAAATACGCTTTTACTGAACTGTGCTTGTGCACGGGTAGTTTAGGTGGGTACGGATGCAGTGGATTAGGGCTTAAGGAGCTAAATGGATAAGTGTACACGCTTTTCATCGTCACGGTTATCTGCACTTTCCATGAAATGGTACTATTTTAATAGTGTTTTTAAACGTGAAAGATTCGTTTGGTTTATGCAATTTGGTATAAAAAACCAAAAAAAAATATAGTATTTTGAACTGGTATAGTGGTCGGTTACTCGGTGTGGATGAACCGGACGGGGTAGGGACAAAATTGTTTTGAATTTTATATACGAAAACTTTGAATTAAACGTGCAAGTTGCCCGAACTAGTTGATTAAATAATAATTTCTAAATATATTTAATTAAATTTTTAATGTATAGATTAAGTTCCACCGCCTATGAAATTTATGTATGAATTTGGCTAATGGACCGACTTTTATGACTCATATAGATATTGTCGTTGACAAAAAAAAATTCGGATTGACTCAATCAATTAAACATTCCAATAGTTCCAAATCGAATTTTTTTTTTAAATTCGAAAGCTAAATCAATTTTTGAAAGTTCGATTAAGTTCTCGTTCTCCTTTTAAAGAATCATTAAGCTTGAAATTTTTTTTTTTAAGAATGAGTTCAAATTCGTCGGTTTGAAGTATCGAATACAATATTTTAAACCAACAAATTTTAGCTAAATCTCAAAAGAAAAGATAAAATCAAGTTTATGGGTTTTTTAAAAAAAGAAAATAAGAGCTAAATCGAACTTTCAAAAATCGATTTGGTTTTTCAAATTTAGAGAATTTTTTGATTTGGGATTATCGGAATATTCAATTGGCAGAGTCAAACTAAAGTTTGTTATTTTTCAAAAGTCAAATTTAAATTAAAAATTTAATTAACCACATCCAAAATTTATTGTTTAATCAAGCAGTTTGGATAAGTTCCATGTTTAATGGATAATTTTCTCATTATATATATATATATATATATATATAAATAGAACAAAATAAACATTGCTTTGTTTAAAATATATTATTTATTATTTAGAACCGAATTCTTTTCAGTATAGTGATTATAGTTATCTAGTTAATAATTTTGATATTGGGAATTCAACTTTTTACTATAAATAGTAGATTAAAATGAAATTTGAAGTATAACACTTTCGTTTCGTAATATGGTATATGGTAATACATATGGAGATGTTTAAAAAAATTGATTTGACTATTTATATTACCAAAATGCATTTATCTCTTTTGTCATTTATCTGGAGAGAATTTTAGAATTAAAAGTGTTTGAGCTAGAGTAGTTGAAAGATTTGTGACCTTTCGGAAAGTAATTCTCGGAACCATGTAAAATAAAACAAATATGTGGTGATTCGTTGGGTTGGATACTATTGATCAAAAGATACATAAATATAATTTTATGGAGAATAGAGACTTTGAAAGAAGACTACAACTTAACAAGCAAAAATTGTATTGCTTGAAAGTACAAACGAAGAAAACAAAGAATTTTCTCTACGACTCTCCATTCTGTTTCCTACGAATTCACCAAAAGTTCTGTGAAGCTCTCCTCATTTGACTTCTTAATTCTTCAATTGGACCTATACAATAGTTGGGCTTTCGTCCTGGACCAGGCTCAAATGTTTTTATTTTGTAAAGTGTCAATTATTAATGGGCCCATTATTAATCAGACAACTTAGTTCACACGTGCGACATATTTCACACGTGCCAAGTCAAATCGCGATTGGCACAATTCTCCCAAAAAAGCCCAAAGAGGAATCCACTGGCTGCGCCATTTTCACCGAAGAGAGAAGCTTTGAAGATTCTTCGAGTCGCGAGAGGTGGTGTGACCTGAGATCACTTTACTCGTCAAAAACTTTCGTTCAACGCCTTTGATTATCTTCATCACCATCAATATCATCATGTGGAGAAGAATCGTCTCTTCTCATCTCAAAACCCTAGCATCAGCAGCCGATTGCGCTGCTGCTTCCCCTCGTCGATTTGTTGTCTCGAGACCTGTTGGTCTCCATCTCTCTGCGAATCGATCAGCCTTATCTGGCTCTTCATCTGTTTTCCCTCGTTATTTCAGCTCTGGATCAGGTAAAATAAGCATTTCTTCTAGTTTTTTTTTCTCCAAATTAGATCTTGTATTGATGCTTTTATATATGATATGTGGTGGATTGAATTGCTGCTTCCCTCTGTACATGAACACATCAAATCAAAACAGTGCGATTAGGTGAATTTGGTCATAGAGATTTTTAATTAATGCTTGTGTCGCTTTCTAATAAATCAAGCTTCTCTGGTTTTTCGTTACCAATATTGGGCTCTGTTTGTGAATGTAAAAACCTTTTCAAAGTATTGGAGGAAGTTTAAGTTGCTTTGATGTTTCATAGATTTTTGTTCTCTTTACTAATTGAAGGAAGGACTTGTTGTTACGTTTGTATCTTATAGCAGAGACAGAGACAGCTGTAAAGAAGAGTGTTGAGGATGTAATGCCTATCGCAACTGGACATGAGAGAGAAGAGATTGAAGCTGAGCTTCAGGTGATTTTTTGCTTATGTTTAATGTTTCTATGTCATGAATATCTGTTTTTTAGATATTAAAATGATTTGTTGAGTCCTGTAATACCAGTGGATCTTATTACAGTTCATTTGTATTGAGTAGAGTGTGGTTTGATGTTGCATTCCAATAGCATAAGCTTAATTTTCCCTGTTATATACTCTGTGTATAGGGAAGGAGGCTGCTTGACACCGACCACCCTGAAGGTCCTTTTGGTACAAAGGTTAGTTGATATGTAATACACGAGAAAGTTGGTGCTAGTGTCACTGTTAACTTTAATCTTCCTAAGTGTTTCTAAGCAGAATATCAATATATTGTCAGTATTTCAAGTTTATCCTTTTTCATAAATTGTCAGTGTACTCCTAACAAGCCTAACCTAACAACCACACTTATATTAGTTAAGGTCAATTAGGATTATTGGCCTGCTCTATGCTGTTAATATATATTCCAATGACTTCAAAACAACATGATTAGATCTTCCGAATCTTAATATCTGGTCATGTTTTTTTGAATAGGTTCAGGTTTTTGGACCTGTTTGGGTCAACTTGTATACTCTTTTATTTCTTTACAGTAGTAGTCTTTGATCCTAAACTTCCTTGTTGTGCAGCATTCAGTTCTTTTCAATGTCTATTTCCTTCTGTTTTTTCATATCATAGCTGCTCGATTTTATTTTCTTCTTATTGCCTGATGATCTTTGGGAAGCTTGGTGAGTCCTATTGTACACTGTTCTCAATTGAGCTCTAAGTAGCATTAGTCTTAACTGGTTTGAGTACTTCTCCTAAACTGTGTTCTACCATTTAGATCTCTCTTTATAACCTGCTTCCCATTTTCTATAATTCATATGATTATAATATTGGAAGAACCTCCCTGAATAAATCAGTAACTTGATTTAAAATCATGTGTCGTGGTTCATCAGATAAGCTTATTTGTATTTATCTTTACCCACGGGACTGCTGACTCTGATATTATCATTAGAAGTAATGCTGTCTGAATGGTTTGATTCTATTAGCTAATTATAAACCACACTGTTCATGACTCCTTACTCTTTCGGCTAACATTTAAGTAACCTCTTGATTTCAAAATGTGTTAACTCAGGAAGCTCCTGCTATCGTAAAGTCCTACTATGACAAGAGAATTGTCGGTTGCCCTGGTGGTGAAGGCGGTAAGTTCAAGTCCTATTCTAAAAAAGTGTTTCCAAGTCTTTTAATAGCTGATGATCGTTGGACCCATTTACCAATCAATTTCTTGTGTTGCGTTAACTACAGAGGATGAACACGACGTAGTTTGGTTCTGGCTAGAGAAAGGAAAGTCATTTGAATGTCCAGTGTGCACTCAATACTTTAAAGTAAGTTAAACTTAGCTCTTAATACTCTTCAAGAGAAAGCAAATGGTGAAGATATTTGGAACTTGGTTTAATGTTTTATATATACAGCTCGAAGTGGTTGGTCCAGGCGGACCACCAGATGGCCATGGTGACGATGAAGACCACCACCATTGAGATTCCAGTCTTTACCTCCACCACAGAGTATTTTCTTCTATTTAAGTGATTGGAATAAATATTCTCGTTGATGAAAACACACTTGAATATGTTTTTTCTGATCCTCGAGAGGACACCAACACTCTCTTTGCCTCTTAGGCCTGTTTTGTTTTGTTTTTTGGCTGTTTTTATATTATGATTCTTGAGTAAAAATCATGCCTCTTTTTTGAATTATAATATATAGTTTTATGTTGTTCACGGTGGTAAACAAAATTGCTCAAGAGCATTTGACATTTGCTTACACCAAGAACTTTAGGAGGTTCTATTTGACATTTGTTTTATGAAATGCATAACAAATACGTTGGTGATAACGAATCTGTTCTATGATTGACAATCTCAAGCATGGTACGTTGGTGATAACGAATAATGTTCTGAGTGACAATCTCAAGTATCCCTGGGCATTTTACCTGGACCCGAGAAACTGACCCGAAATCGACATGAATCTTTGGGTTCGAATCCGATTTGGGCATAAGCAAAACAAACTATTGGGATTTGGCATAGAATACTCACGGGTATTGGGTCGGATCCGGGTATTATCCGATATCTGAACGGCTATCCGAATATTCTGGGTATTTGGGTACTCAAAATATCCGAATACTCGAAAATGTATCCAAATATTTGATTTTTTGGGTATTTTTAGGTGTATAATACACTCAATTTTTTTTTTACAATTTTGTATCCGAACTGGAACTGAACCGAATTAGTTTTGGTTTTTTAAATGGGTATGCAAATTGTAAACCTGAACCGATCCGAATCTGAGAGGCGAACCAGATAATGCTCGGTTCGAAAACGAATATCAAAATCTTATACCCGAGATATCTGAACCCCATCGGGTAGTACTTGAAACTGACCCAAATACCTGAGTGCGCATGGCTAATCTCAAGCTATAGTTGGGCTTTCGTCTTGGTACAGGCCCAAATGTTTTTTTAAAATTAATTAGACGACTCAATACACACGTGCGACATATTGCACACGTGCCAAATCAAATCGCGATTGATAATTCTCCCAAAAAAGCCCAAACACACGAATCCACTGGCTGCGCCATTTCACCGAAGGGGGGAGAGAAGCTCTGAAGGATTTTCGAGTCGTGAGAGCTGGTGTGACCTGAGATCACTTTCCAACAAAACTTTCGATAACGCCTTTGACCATCATCATCGTCATCATGTGGAGAAGAATCGTTTCTTTTCATCTCAAAACCCTAGCATCACCAGCTGCTTCCCCTCGTCGATTTGTCGTCTGTAGACCCGTTGGTCTCCATCTCTCTGCGAATCGATCAGTCATTTCTGGCTCTTCGTCTGTTTTCCCTCATCATTTCAGCTCTGGATCAGGTAAAATAAGCATTTCTTCTAGTTTTTTTCTTTTTCGAATTAGATCTTGCATTGATGCTTTTATATATGTGGTGGATTGAATTGCTGATTATATCCGCACATGAACTCATCAAAATCAAAACAGTGCGATAAGGTTTGAATATGAATTTGGTCCCAGAGATAGTTAATGCGTTTGAAGCGATTTTTAATAAGAGCTTGTGTCGCTTTCTAATAAATCAAGCTTTTCTGGGTTTTCCGTCACCAATCTTGGGCTCTGTTTGTGAATGTAAAAACCTTTACAAAGTATTGGAGGAAGTTTATAAGTTGCTTTGATGTTTCATAGATTTTTGTTCTCTTTACTAAACGAAGGAAGGACTTGTTGTTACGTTTGTATCTTGCAGCAGAGACATCTGTAAAGAAGAATGTTGAGGATGTAATGCCTATCGCAACTGGTCATGAGAGAGAAGAGATAGAAGCTGAGCTTCAGGTGATTTATTGATTGCTTATGTTTAATGTTTATATGCATTCTAAGATGTTGCATATGATTTGAGCCTGGGTTTCTGGTAGTCTGGTGTGATTATGAATGTTTGTTTTTGGGGTAATAAAATGCATTGTTAGATCCTGAAATACCAGTGGATCATATTACAGTTGATTTGGTCTGAGTAGAGTATTGTTTGATGTTGCATTCCATTAGCAGAAATTAATTTTTCTCTGTTATATACTCTGTGTATAGGGAAGGAGGCTGCTTGACACCGACCACCCTGAAGGCCCTTTTGGTACAAAGGTTAGTTTATTTGTTACATGAGAGATATGGTGCAAAATATCACTGTGAACTTTAAATTTTCATCACTCTTTCTATGCAGAATATACTGTCAGTGTTTCAAGTTAATATTTTTTCATAAATTGTCAGTGTACATATAACAAGCCTAACCAAACGAACTACACTTACATTAGCTTAGGGAAATTAGGATAATTTGCCTACTCTATGCTATTTTGATGTCCCGAGGACTTCAAAACAACATGATTTAGATCATTTAACACTTATGTGGATCAACTTGTATACTGTTTTGTTTTTACAGTAGTATTATTCTCTGACCCTAAACTTCCTTGGTGTCCTCCAAGTAGCATTAATCTTAACTGGATTGATCAATTCTTTTACATTGTGTTTCACTATTAAGAATCCTTCATCTAATCTGATTTCCATTTTCTATAATTTATACAATTAAACATATTGGAAGAACTTACCTGAACTCTAATCAGCTTGATTTAAATCATGTGTTGTGGTTGACCATGTTAGCTTATCTATTCATATATTTACTTACGCGACTCCTGACTTTGATATTGTCATTAGAAGTAAAGTTGTCTGAATGGTTTGATTCTGTTACCTAATTATAAACCTCACTGTTTATGACTCCTTATGTTCAGTTTATGATGATGACGAAAATTACACGAGTTGTAATCGAATGACGTATTATATGTGTCTGTTGGAACTTGTGAAATCATAGAAAAGATTTCTTAGGATTGAACGTAGTTGAACATAATCTTGACATACGTGACGTTCTTCGTCTTCTTGTATCACTTTGACTAATCTTTTAATAACTTACTTGATTTCAAAATGTATTAACTCAGGAATCTCCTGCTATCGTAAAGTCCTACTATGACAAGAGAATTGTCGGTTGCCCTGGTGGTGAAGGCGGTAAGTTCAAGTCCAATTCTAAAAAGAGTTTCTAAGTCAATGCATAGCTTATTGTCACTGGATCCATTTACCAATCAATTTGTTGTGTTATGTTATGTTATCTTGTGAAACTACAGAGGATGAACATGACGTGGTTTGGTTCTGGCTAGAGAAAGGAAAGTCATTTGAATGTCCAGTGTGCACTCAATACTTTAAAGTAAGTTAAACTTAGCTCTTAATACTCTTCAAGAGCAAGCAAATTGTGAAGATATTTTGAACTTGGTTTAATCTTTTATATATACAGCTCGAAGTGGTTGGTCCAGGCGGACCACCAGACGGCCATGGTGACGAGGAAGACCACCACCACCATTGATTCCAGTCTTTGTCTCCTCCACCACGTAATATTTCTCTTCTATTTAAAATGACTGGAATAAATATTCTCATTGAAAAAACACACTTGAATATGTTTTTTCTGATCCTCGAGAAGACACCACCAATTCCTCTTTTGCCTCTTAGGCTTTTGTTTTTGTTTTGTTTATTTTGCTGTTTTTATATTATGATTCTCAAAGTCAGAATCATTCCGTTTTTTTGAATTATAATATATAGTTTTTGGTGTTTTATGCTTAGTGCTAAACAAAAATACTTAAAAGAGTATTGTTCTTCTTTCCAAAAGCTAATTGGCTTTGTCGTCGATGCCGACCTACTGATTATTTCATAATTAAGTTAACACGGTGATGGGATTATTCACTTTGTTCTGATTCTTATTTTGTTGAACTTTTACGGTCGGTTTATTAAAAATTGAAATAGAATTTGTGTTCGTTTTGATGTCATTGAGACATTGACCCTTCGGATTTGTTTATATAGAGAGTTGATTTAATTGTAGATGCTTAAACACAATATCTACACTTAGAACTTTAGGAGGTTCTATTTCACATTTGTTTTATAAAATGCAGAACTGAATTGTTTTTGTTTATGGTAATCCGATTGAATCCGACTCTGTGAGATCCCGAGAAATATATCGGTGCATGAGGAAAGTTTATTATAAGAATTGATTTAGCCTGTAAAGTGCAATTATTTTTTTGTTTAAATATGGTAAAAGAATTTCACAGTTAAGCATGCCTGAGGTATAAACTTTTTAAGATGGATAATTTATTGAGAAGTGATTTTTGGTACTATGTGAGCAATAACAGAACACGAAGAAAAATCATGTAACGATTTATAGGATCAGTGAACAAGTACAAGTTTCCTAATATAGTATAGCGATCATCGAAAAAGATGGATCAGATTGTGAGTGAGAATAAGACACGAATAAAAGTTATGTGGTGATTTATAAGTTTAGTAAACAAATTTCTAAAACTTCTAAAAATAGTTACTGGTCATCGGAAAAGATAGATCACAAACTAAGAGAAGATATGAAGTTTTAATATCAGAGTCGGTCCAACTTATTGAAAGGCCCTACTCGAAACTAAAACTTTTGTTTTCTTTACATATATTCTCTAATAATAATAACTATTTTTATTCATTAGTTTTAAAAAAAAAAAAATGCAAAGTGAGAGGATGAAATTGTATAATTATATTCTATAATTAACACTCAGACAAATAATAATTTTTCTTTTTTGTCAACAACTGAATCGATAAATAATAACTTAAAGATAGATTTTGGTCTTATTACAAACATTAATAAACTCTAAATATTTTGGGTTATAATTACTAAAAAATTATGTAAACTCTAAATATTTTGGCTATAATTACTACAAAACTCTATAAATTATAAAAATATTAGGCTTTAGTTGCTACAAAATTCTATAAACTTAAAAAAATTAGATCTTCATATGTAAGAGCCCTAAGCAATAACTTATGTGACTTATGCTAAGGACCAATCCTGAGTTTTATTAAGAGTGGCGGTCACAAACTCACAATGTTACTCTTGTATCAACATTAAACATCTAAATTAAAAAGATTATGATCTTTGTCATTGTATTAGCAAGAACCTTCCATAATCTAAAATATTTAGAGTCGGATAAACAATCATTTTTCATTTTAAAATGATCAAGAAATGGTGATTTAATAGGCATCGTTAAAAAGTTGCAACCATAATACCTTTAAGATCGCAACAAAGCTAGGTTCGATGTTATATTGTTAATTTTTAGGACTGAATAAGACAAGCGACCGACCGAAAGATGCTTAAACAGGACCAAAAACATAAACAAATAAGAAAGAAAGAAACTCGTTTTCCTTAATTGGTGAAATACTTTACTAATTAAACCAGCAAGAGCATCCATATTTTCTTTTCTATTTATGATAATAATAACAATCACAATTGCGAATATTAATAGCAAAAACGCACGACTTTTACATCAAAAACTATTTTTTAATTCTCAAACAGTACAAAAATACTAAAAAATTGAAAGCACAAGTGGTCTTTAGTACAGTAACTGATAATAAGTCTATTAAAGGTAGACACACATGCATAACTAAAGATCAAGTCCCACCGCCTAAAAAATTTGGTTAATGAGCCGACTATTGTGGCCCAATATTAATATTGCTGTCGGCCCAGTATTAATATTGCTGTTAACAAAAAAAAGATGAAGAGCAATGCAAGTGACATTTATTTTAATGGATAATGGTAAGTCCACTAAAAGCAGGTGCATATGCACAACAAGGAATCGAATCCCACCGCCTACGAGATTTATGTAGGGTATAATAAAGTTTATAATTTGAATTTTTTAATAATAATTAGATCAAAATGCCTTAATCTATAGTCAAAGTTCTCTAAGTAAAGTTGGATGAGATTTAAACTCACCATCTGATACCAAGTTAGATGAAACGCAAACTAACATGCTTCATGGTAGTTTATAATTTGAATCATTGATTGAATTTCGTTAATCTAATAATTGACTGAAAAAACACTTCTTCAGTAAAGTTTTTTAACAAAATTGATTTGATAATCTTTTTGTGTTGACTAAATTTTATCGATGAAATTTTAGGAGTACAACAAAAGTTTATACATAAACTCAGCTTGATATTATGCTTGAGTTTATGTATAATAATGGATGTATCTAATGATAAAAATGAGTAAGTGTACATTTATTGTTTCATCAATCTCCACTGTTCAAGAATCAATTTATTAAAAATTATAAAAGAATATGATTGTTTATACCCATAAAAGTCTATATATTCTAGTATAAGATTAGATACACGATGAATTTAAAATTATATATTATAAAAAACGAAAAAAAATAGAACATTTTTGGTAAAAACTTGTAGTTGTAAGCATTTTCTTATGCCACATTATGAAGTTAAAACAGAACCTACCGAATCAATATATAAAAAAATGCTTAAAGAATCGATTCTGCTTAAAATTCCAAAAGTCTTATGATTATAAAACAATTACAAAAAAATGAACGTAGGAGTTTGTGTTCTCTTTCAATTTCAGACAAATCACCATACTTTGTTTAGGTTCCACACAGCTTGCCCTCATTATTAAATATCCTTTTCATACATATACATCTTCATTTATTCTCTTCATATAAATCTTTTTAATGTTTTTTTGTTTATAGTTTTATCATTTTTTTTAAGTCGGTAAGATGTGTTGGTCTAGTAACATTGCTCCAAATATGAATCAATTTTTACAATTATGTCGATAAAATCTACTCCGTAAATAAAAGTTATATCATGTAGAATATCACGATTGTGTCTAGGGTTTTGTAGTTATGTTGTAGGAAAACGGGATTGGGCATTTGATCCATATACATCTTTGTTTTTCGCCAATTTGCATATTCAGAAGATGGTCTATCAATGAACTACATCTCCTTTAAGGATTTGTTTGAACTCTTTCATAAACATGAGATTTATCTTGAGTTATCAAAAAAAAAACGATAATGTGGAATTAAATTATGGTGAAAAGTATTACATAGATAGAAATTTAACAACTTCACTAAGACAAAAAAATTGAGTTATCATGACGAAATTTGTAACTAAGTATATTAGGCATAAATTTGTGATATTTATATATAATTTTTCTTTCAATTTTATAGTGTTTTAAATAAGTCATTGTGATTCTGTTATGTAACGATTTATAACAAAAGTGTTATTAAATTTATTTGTCATAAGTATTATGACTTTTTTGTCACGAATATACATTTGTGACACTTTAATTTTAACAATAACAAATCATCATAAATTTGTAACTGTGTATTTATATTGTGACAAAACATGTGTTATTATGACAAAATATAACATTTCAATAAAAATAAATTCTTGTAGTTCCTCCAACACAAATTTGGTTTCTTACTGGTTATCTAAATCGGAAAAATAGAATTTATACAAAATTAATTTGAAAAATAAGATCTAGAACTAGAAGAACAAGATAATCAAGCATTCCTTCAATTTAAGATGCAGAAGAGTTAGATCACTAGACTTAGATTAATATAGTGGAGTATAAAATACCTTGATTATCATAAAATTATCTTAACTAAAGAACTTTTTGTATATGCTTAAATAATGTTCTTATTTTAGCTAAGATAAATTTTTAAATTTGGTTTAAAACTAAGTCTAATCGAATGCTAAGAAACGAACCCTAGCTACCTTATTTTGGTTCACTAACGTCTACTCAATAAAGACAATTAAGACATATACTTAGCATAATACAATAATACTCTTTTATTAGTGTAAAGCACACATTTTTAACTTTAAATCCACCTGTCTTAATATAATAACATTTTTGACTAATCACCGTTTAATTACCGCCAAAAACACTGATTTACCTTAGCTGCCTAATACATTCAATTTTAATATAGCTGAAATCAGTAAAATCTGTCTGACGTCTAAGTTCATGTATATAATAGATCGATTTTTTGAATACAAATTAAAAATCTATAAACTTAACAAGTTAGCATTCCATAAAATTTCTCCGACTCATCTTTTATGTATGCAATTTCAACTAAGTAATTATATAAGTTAAGTTTTAAAAAATTACACTATTTAATTATTGATAAATTAAATAAAAGTTGAATTCAAATCTTGTATTTTTGGCTGTTTCTTCTCTCCAATAGAAAGTATTATTGTTTTTCTTAAGATTATGGTGGAGGTATAAATAGAGTTGACTAAACTAAAAGTTCATACTAATTCTTTTATACTAAAAGAATATAATTAAATTGCAAATTGCTTGACCTTCATAAGAATATATATTAATTTAATATGATATTCTATTTTTTAAGCAAAAGGTTAATGTCGTATTCCACTAGTTATTGTTCCCGATCGATAATATTAGTCAACCATTTTCATAATTATTTTCAGGCTAACAATTACTCCAATTTACCATTTTATCATATTCAGAACCATATGTTCAGATAGTAATCATTTCCTAAATCTTTAGGAGATTTTTACGTCAAAAGATATATCATAAAGTATCAAAAATTGCAATTATTACGTTTTTTTTGTCAACAATATTGGGCCACAACTGGCCGGCCCATTAGCCAAGTTCCTGCATAATGTAGGCGGTGGGACTCGATTCCAGGTTGTGCAAATGCGCCTGTCATTTAGTGGACTTACTCCTGCCACTGGACTAAAGGCCACTTACCAATTATTACGTCTAAAAATGAAATTATTACAATATATCTTATTTTCTTTTTGATACTTAACTTTTCAAAACACTTTAATATATTTAAAGAAAAAAAAATGATTTATATCAACCTTAATTACCGTTCAATAACCAGTAACATCTTAAACTCTATAATACAAATGCCCAAAATAAAATAAATAGTAATAATTTGCTATTAATATCAAATAAATAAAATAAAACAAAAAAATTCCTAAAACAATATATATTATAATGAGTATGTATATTATAAAGTTGATTGTTTATAGTTATCTTTTGCATCAGTAAAATTTGATTTATAGCATAAACCGTATTACATGGCCAAATAAAACTATTTGACGTAAAACTCCAATATATTATTAAAAATAATATTTAACTATTTGGTCAAATTACTTCGTCAATTTTTAAAGTTATTCAAATATATTATTATTTAATAGATTAAATAAATACACAGAAAAATACTTTTGATTAATGGTTTATTGTTACATGTCCTATTTTTTAATCCTAGTTCAATTTTTTTTGGTCAACTAACTTAATGATTTTTTAAAACCCGTTCCTACTATCTCAGATAGGAGGTTCGATCATTGGTATCTTGAAGATTTATAAAGTGACTATACTACTGGGTCACTTGTTCTTGGTCCCGAATTCAACTCTTTATATTAAAGATTTGACCAGCATTATGTGTAGTAGAATGCAACTTTCTAGAGTTGAACTCGGATGAGAAAATAGCATATGTACAAACAAGCACACTTTGGTTACAATTTGTGATTTCGATAAGAATAAATTCATGAACTAGCCAAGCAAGTTCAATTTTGATTACATCAGTGGACAGAATTGGGGAAAAATGGAAATGATGAGGTGATTGGGCCATGAAGAGTGGATACTATAGGTGACACATGCATTGTGGTGCATGTGCTCAGACCCACTCATCTTTCTCATTATTCCCTTTTCAGGTCACTTCCATAAACACTTCTCCTTTTTACATTTTTATATCATCAATCGATTCTGTAGATAATTAAAACTATATGTGTTTCACAGATTTCTTAGGAAAATACTAACTTTGATTAAGATTTTGTATGTTTAGAAAGGTGTTTTCTTTTTCGAAAAAGTATCTTTTTGGGCTGTTATTATATGTCCTTTCAATGGATTTTTAACTGAAATAAAATTTCAGGTATTTGTATAATTCCATGTAATAAAATTTAAAATTTAAAATAGATATTGTCTATATAGTTGATATTTTTCCTGAAAATTTTATGGTTTCCATTATATTAGAAAAGAGAGTTAATTGGTGGCAAAGAGTTTACAAAAGATAAATTTTGGGAAAATCTTTTAATATTACGATAATAATAATAATTTTGTGAATTAAAGTTCGAAGAATAAGAGTAAAAATATAACTGGTAAACAGGTTCTTGAGGCGTGTGAAATCGTCGAAATAAGAGTTGAAGGTTGATCACTAGTTAGGATTGATCATAATCTTCATTGTCAATATAATTCATGACAAAAGATTTCTTTTTCTAATTACTTATCTACTAAAGAAAACATTAAAATATAAAACTTAAAGATCATATTGATTTTTACAAACTACATAAAATGAAGAATTTGTGATTTTCTGTTGATTTTTTATTATAAAACTAAATGAAAAATTGGGTAAAATAGGCTCCTCAGTCCTGCAAAAAAAAACCCCAAAAGATTTGAATCTATTGGTGGGCACAGAGCAATAACCATTATCAATGGCAAACAGAAGACAGCAATGAACAAAGCGTTGAAATTGATGAAAAAGATTTGTGTCTTTTTCTTCAATATCTTCTTCACCCCACCTGATCAATCCAGGTTGGTTTCTTATGTTCAATTTTTGCCATCATTTCTCTTTACCAAAATCTTTATCATATATCCAATCAAGAACCCTAATATATATCAAACAACCCTTAATTGCAAACTTCAACTTTTGTTTTTGTCTGCAGGATTTTCTTACAAAGTTTAAGACTTTGGGGCTTTGTGGTTAATGGGTATCCATCAATCAATCCTTTTTTTTTGATAATTCAGATTATCCGGATCAACGAAAATTGATGAGCTCTGCGCCAGAATTTAAAGATATAAGTCTCATCCGATTTTTTGAGTCAACAAGTTTTGAACTCTAATTAGTCTTAGAGTTAGGAAAAGTCACGCAAATAACACTTTTTATGTAACAATAAATGTCGATGAAAGAGGTTTAAACTCTCAAAAACTCTCACATTTGCTAAATTTCGCTTTAATCACTAGACCACGGTCATATGGACCATCTTTTGTCCTTTCACATAAATCATTGAACAATGAAATTTGTCTTCTTTTACAATTTTGGATTATGCCTTAATGTTTCCGGAAAACTATGTATATTAATTATATAGAATAAATATTCTTATAAAAATAAAAAATATTTTTTTGTGTTTCTTTATTATATTTTCCTCCACCACCTCCTACAAAAGCATTGATTCTCTTTCTCTTTCTATGCTCTCTGTTTCTTATTACCGCTAAACTCTCTGCTGTGGTTTTTTTTTAAATTTCCTCCAATATTCCTTATGTTTCATAAAAGATTTCTTTCTTTTGTTATGTAAAGAAAAATTCTGAGTAATCTTCATTTTTAATCTTATTTATTGTACTCCTTTTTCATTGATAGTTTTGGTTAGCTGTTGTACACATTGAGCATCATATAGTGAATGATTCAGATTCACTTCTTTTCCTTTATTCTATATTTCCACATCATACCTTTTGAATTTTTGTGTATAAATATACACATTGCCTCCTCATATTTTAATCATCACTTGTTCGTTGTATCTTGAAACTTGAAAGCTCTCAGAAGACAAAATACAAAATCTATTAAGGAGACAAAACTGTTGAAGAACAAATGAGTTATTCACATCAAAGCATGGGTTCTGGTTTGTGTTTTTTCCCTTCTTGATTTTTATGTTAATGTTGTTTTGATCAAAATTTTATTGTATAGTATTTTATTATAGATTCCAAAGATTAGTTTGAGTTTCGGTTTGAAGTTTTTCTTGATTCTTTTGGCAACTATTTATCTCTTTAATGTAGAAACAAGTACCAAGTGAAACAATATTTAGAAAAACATGAATCACATGCTAAACTTCTAATATTACGAGCGAGGAAATCTATTTTATGAATAAACGATTTAGTTTCTCTTATTATCTTAGCAAAATGATTTTTTTTATTTGAAATATGTTTATGACTCTGTATTTGGTAAAACCTTTGAAGGTAGTAGAAACGCAAGAGGATATGAATTTGGAAGGACTTATGTTGTGAGGCCTAAAGGAAAGCATCAAGCCACTCTTGTTTGGCTTCATGGTCTTGGTGATAATGGGTCTAGGTATTATATTATTATCTTTTATTTTTCCTTTTTTTTTTAACAATATTAGGTCACAACTGGCCGGTCCATTAGCCAAGTTTCTGCATAGTGCAGACGGCGGAACTCGATCTTAAACTTTTATTTTTCTTTTTATTCTATGTTAATGGTAGGAAAAAAAATAGAAAATGAGTTTTCTTTAAAGTTGAGTTTTGGCATGTTCTCTAAATACTAGTTTTCAACTAACAAATTTTGCTTCTTTGTTTTCTCTATTATTCTTTTTTGATATTTACATTGTGACCTTTCCTCTCAAATGTCCTCTCTTAAGGAGATATTAAGTTTTAGTTTCATTAAAGTTTGTAATAAAAACAAATTTGTATATACCTTATTCATGTCTTTAACTTTAAGGGACCACTAGCGTCACTTAGTTCTGTTTCTGGTAATAGAGAATTAACAAGACAACTTTCTCTTCTCATATGAAATAGAATATTCAATAATTTTTGTGTATAAATCAAAATAAATGTCATGTGAAACATTACCTTTGTCTCTGTTTTGTTATAGCTCATCTCAGCTCATGGAAAGCTTGCATCTTCCAAATGTAAGAATCTCTTAAACATAAGAGATCCATCAAAGTAGTGTCTTAATTGAAGTTTCTAATGAAATGATGTATGTGATTGAATAGATCAAATGGATTTGTCCAACAGCTCCTACACGTCCTGTTACAAGTCTTGGTGGATTTACCTGCACTGCTTGTAAGACCAATTGGCTTTTTTTTTGTTCCAGACTTGTCTCTAAACTAATACTTGAAAGTACAAAACTGAGTAACACATTGATCAGGGTTTGATGTTGGAGAAATTTCTGAAGACAGTCATGATGATTTGGAAGGTTTAGATGCTTCAGCTTCACATATTGCTAATCTTTTGTCTGCTGAACCACCAGATGGTAAGTCAAAAATATATCATCTTGTAGACTGTTGTATCATCACAAGTTAGATTGTTGACTTGTTCTTCTGATTTTGATAGTCAAAGTGGGGATTGGAGGTTTCAGTATGGGAGGTGCAATAGCTCTCTACTCAGCGACTTGTTATGCTCTTGGACGTTATGGAACTGGCCATGTTTATCCTATAAACCTACGAGCTGTTGTAGGCCTTAGTGGCTGGCTTCCTGGTTGGAAGTAAAAATTCTTTAATCCACCTATTATTATACTATTTAAAAATTGACATTTCCGAAGCTAGAAAATCTGTTTGGAATTTCAGACCGCAAAAAATAATCGTCTTAATAATTTTTGAAGGATTGGATTCCATCTATAATTTTTCAGAATTTATCCGTAATTTTGATTATTTTTGACAAAAAGCTTCCGTCAAGATTTATCAGATAGAAAATCACCTTAAATTTGATTTTTACCGGAGTAAAAACATTTCTGACAGCATAATTTGTATGGATTCCATCGGAAAAAATATTGATTTTTACCCGTAGCATATATTTTGTAGTATAACTTAGTTTTCTTTTACTAATGTAGAAGCCTAACTTAATTTTGTAGGAGCTTAAGGAGCAAAATAGAATGTTCATATGAGGCTGCAAGACGTGCTGCATCATTACCAACAATACTTACACATGGAACTTGTATGTGTAATAATGTCCTTATGTAATCCATATGTTATCCACTTTATGACTGTGTGCTAACCTTGATTCACCCAATGGTTTTATGTCACAGCTGATGATGTAGTTCCTTATAGTTTTGGAGAGAAATCTGCACAATCTCTTGGTATGGCTGGATTTCGACAAGTCATGTTCAAACCTTATGAAGGGTAATTAAACTTTCACTGATCCTAAGACTTTATCATTTCACTACTAGAAAATAATTCAATTTTGACCATGTTTAAAATTACAAATAGGTCAAAAAATAGTTGCTCTGATTAATTTTTGACCAACAGAAATTTCTAACCAACGATTTTTGACCATTCGATTTTGATCAAAAATTATTCAAAATAACTATTTTAGACGAATTTATGATTATAATCATGGTCAAAGTTGAATTGTTTTCTACTAGTATATATATTAATCGTCAAAAAGTGATCATAATATTTTGATAATATACCGAACCATTTCTCTTGGTCCAAATATTTTGATTATTTAATGATCAAATATCTGATTCGTTAAGAATTAATAGATTTTTGATCACTATATGACATGTTTTCTTGTAGTGTTTATATACTCATAATGTTTTGGGTTTATGTCAATGTGTGCAGACTTGGTCACTATACCATTCCCAAAGAATTGGATGAGGTCGTTCACTGGCTTACAACGAGGCTTGGGCTCGAAGGCTCACGCTAAACTTTATAGACTGCGATGCATCTAAGCTATTAAGAACTAAGAATAACTGGGATTTGTTGAGAACAGGAAGAAAAAAAATTAGTGTAGAGTTGAGATAATAGAATGTTCTAATTGGTGGGTTTCTTTGGGGGTATATATAAATATATATAATTGAAGTTTATGGTTATTTTGTTTTTGTGATTTATTGTGTCTTTTGTTCTTTTGTCCTTGTTGGATTCTTAATCTTGAATAATGGGGTTTAATGTTTTTTTTGGATTTTCTAATTTCTCTTCTTACCAAATTTAAAGACTTTTTATCAAAACAAAAACAAAAAAAAATCGAAAGACTTCTTCATTTCTGTAGTAAACTTAAAGGATGCTATCAAACTGAACATAATAATAAGATGTGGGGTGAATCGATTCAAACAGATTTTTTTTTTAATAATTGGATTGATAAGATTCGATTTATGATCAAAATTATTAATTGGATTATTTTAACTATCAGTCTGAGAATTACTCGACGAAATTTCTTTTCAATTTGTTACAAATTTTCTTTTTTCAAATATTAGATAATATAAATATGCTATTAATCTTTTTTTTTTGTTAATATTGAGCTTTAACTACCCAATCTATTAGCAAGTTTCAATATAATACAGACGGTAAAACTTGATCTTAAAAAATACAAGCGCACTTATCTTTAATGAATTTACCATTAATGATACTATTTACTATTAGACTAAAAACTAAACCACTTGCTATGAATTTAGTTTATATTCAATACTACGAGAGAGGTCAAATGAACATTAATTTTTCTTTTCCTTTTCTTTTCTAAGCTTCAATTTAAGTTGTGGAGTTTCTAAATAAACCTTTTAAATATTCAATATGAAATTTGATTTATAATGTCTATAATTAATATGACAATGTTTGTTACACTAAGTAGAATAAATGTAAAGTTGGATACTAAGTGGTGTATTCGAATTTTACCTAATTCCAATTAGAAAAATTTGGTTATGAATAAAATCTTGTTAACAAAAACAAAATTCGATTCTGTTATTGCAACAAAAAATAGAATAACTAACAATTTTTTTTCCTGCTAATTAAAATCTAGAATCACATTATATAGAAATTTATTCACTAGAAATTGAAAGTCAACAATGTAACCGAACCATTACATCATAATACATAAACATACAAACCAAATAAACAACAAACATCAACAGAATCACACACACAACAGACACAAAACAAAAGAAACAAACACTTAAGACAATTATTTATCCTTTCTTTCACTTTTTCACTGTTTCATGAGTAGTAGTTGTAGTAGTAGTACTTGGAGCTGAAGCAACATCTTCTTTGTTTTGTTCATTAGTACCAAACCCTAAAGTGTTCTTAACTGCATCAGTAGCTCCCATAGCCATCTGCTTCACTTGCTCACCAGCTTGGCCCAAGATCCCACTTGTCTTGTCCTTACCAGCTACTGCACTCTCCTTGGTATATTCAGCTGCATCTTGTGCCTTGTTTTTGATTGCTTCTCCAGTTTCAGACATGTAGTTTCCTGTTTTGTCCTTGGACTCCTGAGCTTTCTGTTGAGTTGTTTGTGTGGCTTGAGATGTTTTGTCTTTAGCTGCTTGAGCTGTTTCACGAGCCTTCTCTTGGGCTGTCTCTTGAGTCTTGTCTTTAGCTGCTTGAGCTGTTCCATGAACCTTCTGTTGGGCTGTTTGGGCTGTCTCTTGAGTCTTGTCTTTAGCTGCTTGAGCTGTTCCATGAGTCTTTTGTTGAGCTGTTTGGGCTGTCTCTTGAGTTTTGTCTTTACCTGCTTGAGTTTTCTCTATCAACGTTTCCATAGCTTCTTCTTTTTTCTCCTGCAGTTCATCAAATACATTAAGTAAAAGGTCAAGTCACTTCTACTAAGTGAATAGTGTTTATTCTAAAAAATTCGTTAAATAATCTAATTAGTCAATACAAAATTTATGAAGAGCTTTTCTAACCTACCTTATTTTTTAATTATGTTGAAAAAAATTATTATAAACTAACATTTTGTTTTGTAAAAAATTGGTTCGAGAGAACCGATCCATATAACAAATTCTTTCAAACTATAAATCCTATTATACAGAGATATATGACTTGATCCATAACATCGAATTCTGGCACGAGAATTAAATAATTGGATTAATAAAAGACCTATCTATGAAACAAATTTTTTCAAACTCCAACCAAATACTGGTTGATGTTACAATGAGAGACTATACGATTATCTGGAGTCGAATTTGAGTAGAAAACTTTAAAATTTGATATTTAACCACTTAAAGAAAACACCAAAAATACCAAATTGCTGATTTTCTATAGAAGTTATATAATACTATATACAATAAAATTACTTACTTTACTCTTATGGTTTTTTTTTCCACATCTATAGATATTGTGGTGTGTACAAATATGGCAACAACTAAATCATTTAGTACATACCTGAGCTTGGCCTCTAGTTTCATCAGCTTTGTATCTCTGTCCTTCATGAGACGCCATTTTCTCCCTTCAAAATTTCGAAACAAAAATTTATTTATGCGAATCAAAATCTTTTGTAAATCTTATGCTCTTGTGTTTTGAAACCGTGAGTTATATCTCATTGGTTAGTGATATATTTATAGGAAGTATTAGTCGGTTTGAGAACAAGATATGTGTTATATGTCTAGAATCTCTACAAGTGTTAAGCCACGTGTCGTGACAAGGTTAAAGTGATGTAGTTCGAAACTTGGACTGATGTGAGAGTGTTAAAGTATTAGGTTTCTCGAACTGATGACGACCTATGTTGCAGAGCCACGTGTCATAGTTATTAGGACACGTATGTGAATATTTTTATGTAACCGGCATTAGGCATAATTAGATATTTGTATTTTTTTTTTCTTTTTTGGTTAACAGGTAGTCATTGAATCGACAATAAAATCCGATCCTTAATTTAATTTTTCCAAATAAAACAAAATAGATTTGAACCCACCATTTCATGTTTAGTCAAATCAGGGCAAAGCGAACTCAACCACTTTTTATAAATTAGAAGAAACACAATTCAATTTTGTCACTATATATTTAACATGCACTCCAACTTGTTATTTCTTGGATATTTCTTTAATACACCAAAAATAGAAACGTATATTGAAATAAGTTCTTTGATACAAGGAATAGAAATGTATCCGGACCAAAAAAATAAAATAAAATAGAAATATATTAATTATTGAAAACTAAATATGTTGTTTTATGTAAGTGGTATCTAATTCCGTGGCAAAGATAAGTCCGCTAAATGATATGCGCACTTGTATATTCAGAGATCGAGTCTTACCACTTACATTATGTAGAAACTTGGTTAATGAGTCAGTCAATTGTGACCTAATGACAATAAATGTTTTCCTATAAATCTTATAGAGAGAATGTCATTCAATTTTAAAAAAAATTTATTTTTTCATTTTTAACTTTTTAAAAACATACATGTAAATAATTCAATCTATAATTTTTTAATTTTTAAAATTTGAGATGATATGTAAAGTATTAATTGTTTAAACTAATATATATGCGGAAGAGTATTTGTTCAAATAGTTAAATATTATTTTTATCATCTATTCCACTCAAATTTGATTTCTAAGAGTTGCATTTTCTCTCTATAATATTGTTACAAACTTAAAATTTTAATAATTAATTATAAATTGAGTTTTGTCGATATTGAAAACAACTTATAATAACTTTTTATTTCAGTTTGAAAGAAATAAAATCATTCCACTTCCCTTTGTATCTATGGTTCTTCAACATTCCAAAAGAACTGATGGTTACCTATATAATTCGAGCCAGTAAAATCTTACATTTACAATGATTACTATGCAAATTATCCTTAATTAAAATCGATGATATATAAATTAATGCCTCTTTGAAAAAAATCAACCAAGAAATCTGCTAATTGCCAATCATCATCCTCCACTTCTTAACCAACTAACGTTATAGGCTAATACGTCCTACAACTATTCACATCCACAAAATTTTGGCCATATTCATCATCAATTATGTGTTAATACTTACATTTAGGAATTTACTATAATTAATATAGTACTTTTGAAAAAGTATAAATACCACTATTATGAATATCAATCTAATTTCAAGTATTCAACAAAGTTTACAATCTTATTTCAAATACATTTTAAGATCCAAGAAAAAAGATGTCGTCAAGCCAGCAATTAAGCCGTGACGCCGGAGAAGTCACCGGTCAAGTTCAGGTAGATACAACATACAAAAAGACTTTTTTATTTAATATATATAAGATTTAAATTCATATAATGAATAAAATGATTATAAATCTGATTTTAACTTTCGATATGAGATATATATCACATTTTAACATAATCGTATATATACATTAAAGAAAAAAATTATATCCTAATCATTTTTTTTGTCAACTTTAATATAATTGAATTGACAAGATTCGATTTATAGCCAAACTCAGCCCATATCCTAAAATTCTTTTTTTATTTCCACTTGCAATGGAAATGAATCAAACTCTGGTGTCTGAGGATTTGTAAAGTGACTATGACCACTTAACCACCTGTCCTCGGCCAAATATCTTAGATACAATGTTTTATATATAAGTATTTTTGTTAAACGTCGGTAATTTTTTCTTCAAAATGTCTATGATTTGGACACATATTATTTTTCTTGAATATATTCTGACCAATCGATTTTTCCAAATAAGATTATTATAATGAATTATCTACATCTAAACATTTTGTTTTTAATTACAGCTGAAGAAAGAAGAGTACTTGAACAATGTATCACATGCAATGAACCAGGATATTGATCATCACACTCACTCACAGTCACAATCACAGTCACACACAGAACAGAATCAGAACAATCCTTCACTAATCTCCCAAGCCTCTAATGTCATCCAACAGGTTTATCTTTTTTTCTCATACTTTCTTTCATTTTATTGTTATGTTAGATAAATTGATCAAATGATTAAATATTCACATCTGTAATCTCTCCTACAAAAGTTTGACTCTAAAAAACTGTATACTTTTCTGTAGGTTTAAGCATAAATTCCGATATCTGAAACCCAAATCGAAACTGATTCGAAAAATAAGAACCGAATCCGAACTGAATCCAACAAAATACTCGAATGGCTCCTAAAACTATATATCTGAAAAACCAAATCCGAACTTGAACCGGAACCAAGTCAAGAACAGAATGACTATCCGCTTTACTTTTATTAAATGTAGGGTTTTTTAGACTTAATCTATTATTTTTTTACTAATTTTGAATTTTTATATATAAATACCTGAACCTGAACTTGATCTATACCCAAACCGAACCGAACCGAACCAAAAAAGTAGAAATACCCGAATGAATTATAAATTAGTAGACCCGAAAACCCAAACTCGAAAAGATCCGAACCAAACCCGAACCGAAACCCGAAATACCCATAGCTACTCTTCTATGATATTGTTTAAGTTTAATATTTTAGATTATAAATTGAGTTTTATCCATCTAACTCTTTAGATAAAAAGAAGTATAACATATTTATGATTGATTGCGGAGTGTAGACAGGAGGACAAGTGAAGAATATGGCACAAGGAGCAGCCGATGCTGTGAAGAACACTCTTGGTATGAGTCCGACCAATAGTCCGACTGGTCACTCCAACAAATTAGGCTCCAAGAATATTTGAAAGGACTTCTTATACAACAAGTGTTGACATAAACATAATCTTATCCAATATTAATATAAATAATGAATATTGTTTTTGTTACTTTGTTTCTTTAAACTTTTGATTTTTTTGGTTGACCAAAAAAAAAACTTCTGATTTTTTTGGGTATATTATATTGTATGGAGACCATCTTATGAGTCTTATATATAACCTCTAAGTGAAGGTTTTGATAATTATTAATTAGTCCAAATAATGTTGTTTTTTTTGTCAAGATCCATTCACAATTCGAACTTTTTAAAATTCTAAACTTTATCATGCAACTCTACACAACTATTTAAAATCGAATTTCAGTAAAAAATAAAGTTTGCAGAACTATACATTTAACCACTTAATGAAATATTAAAATAATTAAATATATAAATTTAGGATTTATTGTAGTATTTTTCAGGTTTAGTTAGGTTTCGATCTTCTAATTCTGGTTAATTTCGGTCTTTTGAATCTTTAGAATAATATCTCAAAAATAATATCCAAAATATCAACACAAATTTTAAAATTAAATGAACATGATTTAAAAAAATACAATCAAATCTCACGCTATGACGTATATATATAATCCTTGTAATATAATAAGATGGTTAACAAATGTGTTTTCTATATCTAAAAAAATCAAATTTAAATCCGAATAAAAAAGATATAAAAGTACCCAAAAAAAAGTAATATCAATGAATGGGCTTTGATATGAAAGCAGTTTTGGTAATAATGGGCTTTATGAATCAACAAATGGGCTTAAAAGCCCAAACTAAATCCAGTTTCTTTTNTTTTTTTTTTTTTTTTTTTTTTGCTTCGCTGTACACTACTCTGATTGTATCGAACAATCGAACCACTCATCAATTTTGTTGATTTCTCATCTTTGTCACTCACTCGTCAAATCAAATCGTCTTCCTCGTTCGTATCGTTGTTTACTCTCAGCTTCTTCGAATCAACATTGTTATTTATCTCCTGCTCGAATCTTTCTAATCTTCCTCCATGAATTCCTGTAAGTTTCTCTATCTCTATTGCCTCATGAAATTTTGATTGTTCCTGCTTCTGTGTTCCCATTTAAAGCCTTAATTTTTCGTTTTTCTTGCGATAAAATTCTGATTTGAAAATGTTTTTGTTCGTCATTTTCGTGATTCCTTTCTATTGGGTCATCTTAGCTTATTCAGAATTGATGAAAATTGGATTCGAACTAGTACGACTTCGTTTCCAATTGGAGGATTAGTGTATAGAGAGACAAACAAAAACAATGAACTTGAATCTATTGTCTTCATTGTTTGATCAAATAAATCTCTGGAATTTTCGTTTCAAGTTAATGCATTTGAGCCTTGTTCCTTTGACAATGGAATTGTTCCTCTACACTTGCTTCACAAGAGCATACATTGCATAAGATCATCATAGGTTGACATTGAATATCAGTTTCGGAAAACATGAAACCTGTAGTTTATTTTGAGCTTTGGTGGAGGAGTATTGATATAACTTTTGATTCTATGTCTCAGGTAGCTTAGGAGCTCCTAAAGTTAAAATTTGTACAACAAATTTCAGTAGACTAAGATGTGAAAACGTTCTGTTACCAAAGAATCAGAGATTATTTATTGACCAAAGCCCCGTGAAGTATCTAAGTCTGAGGACAACTTTGCGAACGGTGAAAGCTGTCCAATTGTCTACTACCGCATCTACAAAAGCAGAAGGTATGCTTATATCTCTGTTTTTAATGATTGTCCTGATTGTGTGTTTCTTACTGTTGTCATAAAATACTTCAGAAAATGGTTTTGAGATTTTGGCTTGTGGATTGACATCTAAACTGGAAAGAGTATATGTTTCTTCTTTAACTTTCTTCATCGCAGCTATTGCAGATGTAGAAGAATGTGAAGAGACCAAATCATCTGTTGTGAATACTCACCTCATCCCTACGTCCTCTGAGGTGGGTGTTACCTTTCTTTGAAATCTCTTATATCCAAGATCAAGTCCAAGCATGATGCATGCTAGAACCTTAGTGGGTCGATTTGAAATTACTTACAAGAATTCATCAAGTTAGAAGATGCATTTCTGCCATATAATTCTTTCCGTGGAATAGCTCGTATTTCGACTGTCGTTCTCATTATTACAATGCTGGAGAAGGAAGAATGTGTGTGGTCGTTGAGGAAGCTTGAACATTACCTTTGTGAATTTTAATCATTATGCTACTTTTCCATCTTCTAGGTGGAGGCACTCATCACTGAAATCACCGATTCCTCATCAATTGCAGAGTTTGAGCTGAAAGTAAGCCCCACTTCTGATTTCTGAACGCATAATTATTGTAGCTTTGCTCATTCAGTTACTCGTCTCTGCTAAGTTTTCTATAAGATTGTATCTAATAATTCTACTTTCTCTCGCTTGCTTATGTCTAATAGCTGGGAGGTTTCCGCCTATATGTAGCAAGGAAATTAGCTGACCAAAGTCCTCCACCTCAGCAAATTCCACATGTGGTTGGTACAAGCGCAACTCCTGAGGAGATTAACACTAATGGATCAGCCACTTCTTCATCATTGGCTATCACCAAAACATCCCCTACATCAGACAGACCGCAAACACTTACTAACAAAGCTGCAGATGCGGGTTTAGTGATACTCCAATCTCCAACGGTTAGATACCAGATTAACTTTAAGGCTCAACGCTAGATAATTTCTTTGAAACTGAGATGATCACAACTAATTTTGGGATATCCCAAATGGATTTTCATTTTTACAGGTCGGTTATTTCAGGAGATCCAAGACCATAAAAGGGAAACGCACTCCTACCATCTGTAAAGAGGTACATCTTCTCTTATGCTTTGAACAAGTCTTTAAAACTCTTCGTCTTCGCAGAGTATTTGGGATCTTACAGATTGATTATATGTTTGGCTTTGGTTACTAAACAGAAAGATGTAGTGAAAGAAGGTCAAGTTCTATGCTACATTGAACAACTCGGTGGCCAAATCCCAGTTGAGGTAATAATAACAATCCCAATTAGTTTCTTTGTTTTCAATTTTGCTTTCTCAGTCTTCTTTGTTCGTTCTTTCTTTCTTCCAGGCTGATGTTTCCGGTGAGATTGTCAAAATACTCCGGGAAGATGGAGGTAAGATGCTTTATCTCTCTCTCACTGAATCATTCCTCATACAAAGACATGCATTTCTCTTACGACTTTCTGTTTTCTGTTTTTGTTTTCGATTCGACAGAACCTGTAGGATACAATGATGCTCTCATCACAGTTCTTCCTTCATTTCCAGGCATTAAGAAGCTTCAGTAAGAACTGAGTTTGGTTTACTTATGTTTGTCCTTTATGTATTCTCTAACGCTTTTTATCTCCCCACATAGACAAATAAGTTCCACACAAAAAAATCTTTGTCCGTACCATTCTCAATTGAATTGTTTTTTTTTTAATTGGTAAAAAAGCACATTCATATTCTTATACATGATCAATGAAGAAATTACATACGCAATACATAAATAAAAATCAAACAAATTCTTCTTCTTCTCACCTAGTTCTTGTCGAGTAACTTGAGAACTGTTTACAAAACAATGAGATAATTAGTTAAATGTGTAAAGCAAAACTTGATAAATTAGATCAGTTTTAAGAAATTTGTACCTGAGAAATTAGGAGTTGTGTTACTCAAGATGTATAAAGCTTCATGCCATTCCTGTGGCGTTTTCTTAGCAGCCATAGCTCGACCAATGGTAACCAAAGCCAGAGGAAGACCATCACACCTAGCTGCAACCTCTTGAGCCACCTTGGCTATGTCTGGATGACTCTTTATTGTATCTTCTCCAACATTCTTCTTAAACAACTCCCAAGCTCGTTCCCACGCCAATTTCTCCACTTTGATCTTCGTTTGTGCACTCATCTCTTTACAAACTTCTTCAGAACATGTCGTGAACACTATCTTGGATCGGTTCAATGCATCCGGAGGAGGAACTCCAACTTTCACTGAAGAAACAAAAGAGATAAGTTGTATTACAGGTAAGATAAAAGCTTAGTTACTTGTATCAAAAGTAATGGATTCAAAACCCTTACCAAGATCAACTTTCTCCCAAACATCATCTAGAAACAAAGCAAACCTTCTCTTACTTAAGATCTCAAAGATCTTTGCAGCTTTTTCTTCCTCGGTCTTACTCATCCAAGTCCTATCCAAAAATCCAATCTTCTCTCTAATTGTATCTTGAATTTGGACAAGGTTCAGATTCTTTGACACAAACACCCACAAAACAAAATCAAACCCATTTGCTTTCTGTTGAAGCAACCTGTTATTAACCTGAGTCAAAACAGTTGTCTTCCCAACACCTTCCACACCATACAATCCAATAATACCTGTATTCTCCATTGTTAAACATCTCCAAACCAACCCCGAAACCGCTTCTAATCCAATCGTTTGCTCATCATTATCCTTAACAATCAATCCACTTCCACCTCCTCCTCCAATCCCTCCAATGTTTTCTGCAACAACATCAAACAAACCTCTGCTCTTAACCTCTTGAACCTCTTTCAGCTTCTTGCAAATCTTCTTATCCATCTTGTGACTTGAAGATATCAAACCATGGCTTGAAGAAGAAGAAGAAGACATTAAGAAATACTCTTCTGCTTCTTTAATAACAATGTCAGCTTGTCTTAGCCATGATTGAACTTTGTCAAGTCGCTTCATCTTTTGCTGCTCCTCACAAGCTTTGACCCTTTTCATAACATTGCTCCCGAGATCTTTGAGTTCTTCAGTTGCGATCTTCAGCTTATTCATATTATCATTCACCTTACCAACGTATATGCATCTAGTCACAAAACCCTTGAAATCTTTTCCCATTTTTGTCAAAGTTTTAGCCCACACTTAGATCCTTAAAACGTATTTGTGTTTGTGTGTGTTTATGTACTTGTGAATGTGAAGTTTATAAGCTTATTGCCTTAACATAGACTGACCTGCACGTTGTAGTTTTTGCCAAGGTCTAGTAATGGTTGTTGGAAGTGGTTAATACATGTTCTGATGAAACTCTGCAGTCTGCAATTCATGGTCAATTAGTAATCAAATAAGTACAGAAAAAGACTTTTTTGTATATGATTGTATGAGTCAGATTTATCAAAATTTTCTCATTTTTGGTCAATCTCTCTTTGTGGTTATCATGTCCTCATTAAACAATTATAACTTAATTTTCATCGTATGTAATTTAAGTTCGTCTGATCTGTCTTTTAAAGTTTTGTTCATTAGTCAACTCATGTTTTTGTGATTAGATTTCTTTGTCGGAACTTGGTAACAAGATCGGAAAATAATTTAAAATAATAAGCATTCCTTCTATCATTAAGTTTGACAACAACATTTTGCACGTCCGGATTAGAATTTTGTATCTAAAATTTATAAAAAATGTCTTCTTTTGCAAATTTTGTTTCAAATTAGTGAATAATTTTGCGATACAAGATGTGATTGCTGTGGCGCAGAGAGCGAGACTATCAATCATGTACTTTTTGAGTGCCCACCGGCGGTACAAACATGGGCACTTTCAAAGATACCAACAATGCACAACTTTCCAGGGACTTCGGTATTAACAAACATGGATACTCTGTTCTGGCGAATACCTAAAACGGAGGGATACAATAGCTTTTCTTGGATCCTCTGGTTTATATGGAAAGCGAGAAACGAGAAAGCTTTCAAGAACAAAATGCAACAACCACTTGATCTTGTTAGGCAAGCTGAAATAGAAGCAGAAGCATGGGAGAATGTTCAACAGGACAATCACAACCAAAATATGACTGTCGTTGCTCAGCCCTTCAATAGGGGAGGCTTAATTTCCAGGCCTTTAACGGTTAGAGCAGACTTTTCGGGTTACAAATGTATGGTAGATGCCTCATGGAAAGAATCAGGAGAGTACACTGGCCTTGGATGGTATTGTTATCCTTTCGATCATAATAAAGAAAATATGGGCGCAAGATACTGCTATAGAAGCTTAACCCCTCTACATGCTGAATTCGAAGCGCTTTTGTGGGCCATGACATGTCTTAGTTCCCTTCATCTGGTGGAAGTGGAGTTTCTGGTAGATTGCTCGGAAGTGGTTAAGATAGTGGAAGACCTCCACAGCGTGGCCAGCTTTCGCCCCCTACTTGGAAGATTTATTCAGACTCAAAAAAACGATTTTGAGGTTAAATCAATATCGACGCTTCCTCGTGTTCTGAACTACAAGGCGGACTCATTGGCAAAGAGGGCGCATAGTCTAGCAAAGAGCTGCACTTTAGTGAATAATATTTCTCTTATATGGACACAGTTCTAGTTTCTTTTCTTTTCTTCTTTGACAAAAAAAAAGAATATATATATATATATATGTATATGCAGTCAAACCTCTGCAAATTAATTACATTGAGACTATAAATTAAGTTTTATTAATTTATTGTGTTTTTTAATCTATTGATATATTAATTTAACCGAAAATATAATTTGGGACCAAAATAATAGTATATAATGTATATTAGTGTAAAAAGTTTCCATACCCTATAAATTTAATTTTTCTTTCATAAAGTAATTTTCAAGTTACTAGGGAAATTACATCACATAACAAAAAATAACTTCATAATTGAGAAAGTAACAAAGAGAAAAAAAGTAGGTTACAATACAGGGATAATTGCCATTTAAATCTTATAACTTATTGCTAATAATATTATTATTATGTTATTATTTTTATTGCACGTTTATCTTAAAATTTATTGAATTATATTAATAGTTATCATTGTAAATTATAAGAACCCATTATATTCATCCTAATTATCCATGTTATTTATATACATCAAACTTATTATATGTACAAATAATATTTTATGTTTTTTTTGTTGATGGCAATATCAATATGGGCCACAAAAGCTGGTCTATTAGCCAAATTTCTACATAAATCTCGTATGCGGTAGGATTCGATTCTTAATTATACATGTGCGCATACTTTTAATGAATTTACAACCAGCCATTGAACTAAATGTCACTTGCAATATTGTTATCCATAAATATTCTGTGACCTATAAAATTAAAATATTATATTAGTAATTAAGTAGGGTTAAATGAGTAAACAAAAGTTAAATTGTTAGTTCTGCAATTGTCATTTGACCAATTTCAAATTTATCTTTTGTCATTTGGCAAATACAACCATAAAAGTTTTATGGTTTTTTTTTTTCTAAACAATTTCTCCCATGAATATTGGATCTAATCTTGCTATAGGGAAATTGGGCTTATTGAAAATTTGAGGTCTCATTTATAATTATTCATTCCAATGGGCATTGTGTAGTATTATTAATAATTTGATTCAACGTTTAAAAATTCAGATTGGCTCCTTTATAACGTTTGTTGAAAGTTTTCCACACCATTAATGGCGATTCGAACATTCTCTTCTCTTGTTCGCGCGCTTCATCAAACCCTTAAACCTCAGTCATTTCGTTTCTTCTCTACTCTTCTACACGATCCACCATCACCAGATCTAGTAAACGAGATTTCCCGTGTTCTGAGTGATCACCGTAGCCCTAAAGACGATCTCGAGCACACTCTCTGCGTTTACTCTCCACGAATTTCGTCGAATCTGGTTGAACAAGTGTTGAAGCGCTGCAAAAATCTCGGATTCCCTGCTCATAGATTCTTTCTTTGGGCAAGAAAAATCCCAGATTTTGAACATAGTTTGGATAGTTATCATATTCTGGTTGAGATTTTGGGTAGTAGCAAGCAATTTACTTTGCTTTGGGATTTTCTAATTGAATCTAGAGAGTATAATTACTTTGAGATTAGTCCTAAAGTGTTTTGGATTGTGTTTAGAGCTTATAGTAGAGCTAATTTACCTAGTGAAGCAAGTCGAGCTTATAATCGAATGATTGAGTTTGGATTAAAGCCTTGTGTTGATGATCTTGATCAGCTTTTGCATTCGCTTTGCGATAGGAAACATGTGACTCATGCTCAGGAGGTTTTTGATAAAGCCAAAGTTGGGATTGTACCGAGTGTGAAGACGTATAGCATTTTGATCAGAGGTTGGGCAAGAGTTCGAGACGCTTCCGGTGCACGTAAGGTGTTTGATGAATTGCTTGAGAGAAATTGTCATGTGGATTTGCTTGCTTATAATGCTCTTTTGGATGCTTTGTGCAAATCTGGTGATGTTGATGGAGCTTATAAGATGTTTCTAGAGATGAGTAATCGTGGACTTAAACCAGATGCTTATAGCTACGCAATATTCATCCACACGTATTGCGACGCAGGCGATGTTCACTCTGCTTATAAGGTACTTGATCGGATGAAAAGGTACGATCTTGTACCTAATGTCTACACATTTAACCATATCATCAAAACACTCTGCACAAACGAGAAAGTTGATGATGCTTATTTACTGTTAGATGAGATGATTCAGAAAGGAGCTAATCCAGATACTTGGACCTACAATTCGATTATGGCTTACCATTGTGATCATTGCGAAGTGAATCGAGCTACAAAGCTGTTGTCAAGAATGGATAAAACCAAGTGTTTACCTGATAGACACACTTACAACATGGTGCTTAAGTTGCTGATAAAGATTGGGAGATTTGACAGAGCAACAGAGATATGGGAAGGAATGAGTGAGAGGAAGTTTTATCCAACTGTTGCGACTTACACAGTGATGATTCATGGATTAGTAAGGAAGAAAGGTAAGCTAGAAGAAGCTTGTAGGTACTTTGAGATGATGATTGATGAAGGGATTCCACCGTATTCAACAACAGTTGAGATGTTGAGGAATCGGTTAGTTGGTTGGGGACAAATGGATGTTGTTGATGTTTTGGCTGGGAAGATGGAGAGAAGCAGTTCTTGTTCGGTTCGAGAAATGGCGATTGAGATGAGAGGAAAGAGAAGAAGATTGGGACGTAGCAGTGAAGATAGTGAAGATGATGATGACGATTTTGAGCTCCAAAGAAACATATAAACAAACTCTGTTTCAGTAAAAGAATTCAGAAGTTGAACGAATTCAAGATTGTACAATCTAAACCGGTTGATTAGATGTACAATCTAAACCAATCTAAACCAAACGGGTTTCGTTTAAACTCTCTAAACGAAGAAGAGGTTTATATTTTTTTCTTTCTGCTTTTTCCGGAGAAGAGGTTCTTCTCGGTTTGTCATCGACGTCTGAGAGTGTGTGAGCTTCTATAGATCTAAGACACTTTCCCAAATTCCGATCTGAATTTGGAATTTCACAACCTAATCAAATGATTGCGTTTCCAGTGAAACCATTGTTCGTCTTCATTTCAACATTTTCTCTTCTTCTCGTCGTTATTCTTCTATCTCCGTCTCCCAATATCCTGCAGATTCCGTTTTCGTCCAATTCGTCATCACTGTAAGCGCTCGTCTCTGTAATTTTTAATTCGGTTTTGGGTTCACAATGAATCGCATCACTCTGTTAGGGGATTAGGAAGAATTCGGAAGTTTAGGTGTTTGATAGGCGGGTGAAACTATATTGGCATTATATTTACAGTAGTTTTGTGATCGTCTTTGCTGAAAACAATGTAAGAATCAAGTTCAATCGTAAAGAATAATTATTGAAGTAAAAATTTGAGTTGTGTTCTCTGTTTTAGGGATTCTAGTATATGGAGTGTGAAGAGGATAATGGAATGGAGACCTTGCAAATGGTGGTTAGAAGGACATCTCACTCGTATGCATTCTTCTATTATCATTCTCTTAGTTAAATATTTCGCTTTTTTTTTGTTCTGTTGAAAGAATTTTGTGATGGATTTGATCTGATGTGCGGTTATTTCACTTGGGAGGAAGCAAATCTGTCGTAAATTGATAGGTACTTCTATGAATTTTTGTTGAGGTTAGTTATTAATTCAATGAATTCGGTTAATGTAACAACAACTTGGTTTTGGTCTGAAAAGAGAAGACTTTTTTAATTAGGTAGAATGTAGACGGCCTGTAGTGAGTTTACTTCTCTGAACCTTGTGAACGATCTTCATTGCAGACCATTGCTTTGGTTTTTTGTTCAGCTCTACCTGCTAAAACTAATGGATATATCCGCGTTGATTGCTATGGAGGCCTGAATCAGATGAGACGTGATGTAAGTATGAAACAAGAGAGCAACAGTCTCATAAATGAATTCCCATTTCGTCCATGAAGACTTTTAACTTGCATTTTTTCTGCCTGAGGAAATAAATATTGTGATGGTGTGATGCTGCTTGCAGTTATGCGATGGAGTTGGGATTGCTCGTTTGTTGAATGCCACACTGGTTCTGCCAAAGTTTGAGGTAGCTGCATATTGGAATGAGTCAAGGTATTTCCTTTTTCTCTTAAGATCAAATTTTAGTTGGCAACTTCAATAAGTGATATTTGATGGTGCAGTGGATTTGCAGATGTGTTTGATGTAGACTACTTTATTCAGAAGATGAAAGGTTATATTGAAGTTGTAAAAGAATTGCCAAAAGATATTGCATCAAAAGAACCATTCAAAGTAGACTGTAGCAAACGGAAGGGTCAATTTGATTACATTGAAAGTGTTCTTCCATCATTGTTGGAACACTATTACATTTCTTTTACTCCGGCAATGAGCCAACGCAGGGACAGGTGACTTTCTAATAGTCCATGTTGTCTTTATCTGTAATTGTGTTTCTAAAATAAATTATCTTACTCTTCTACTTTGATACATTTCATATTCAGGTATCCCGAGTATGCAAGAGCCACTCTATGTCAAGCCTGTTATTCTGCTATACGCCTCACTAGTTCCTTGGAGAAGAAGGCCAACGAGATTTTAGATGCTATTCCCAAACCCTTCTTGTCGCTTCACCTCAGATTTGAACCAGATATGGTGGCGTACAGCCAATGTGTATACCCAAACTTGTGTCCTTCATCCATCGCTGCCATTGAAGCTGCACGTGTTGACATTGACAGGAAGCCGTGGACTGGAGAACTAGCTCAGATATGGAGAAAGCGAGGCAAATGCCCTCTGACTCCTAATGAAACAGTTTTGATGCTTCAGTCACTTAACATCCCAACAAGCACAAACATATACTTAGCAGCTGGAGATGGTCTAATGGAGTTGGAAGGATTCACATCCGTTTATACAAATGTGTTCACAAAATCTGCTCTACTTAACCAAGAGGATTTCACCAGAATGCATGGAAACACAAAAGCTGCATTGGATTATCATGTCTCCATCAACAGTGACGCATATGTGGCTACTTACTTTGGAAACATGGATAAAATAGTTGCAGCTATGCGTACATATAAACAGATGCATAATACTCTGTTCCTGAGCAGAAAAGCATTTGCAGAGCTCACCTCTCAGGGTCTTGAAGGAGCAGAGTTGAAGAAAGCTCTCTGGGAAGTTCATAAAAAAGACTTTGCCATTGGTAGAGGCTTTGCTTTGCCTGATTGCTTTTGTGAATTTGAGCTGTAACATGTTTCTTTTCTTACCACATTCTTGAGCTGACACAAAAATTTGTTCATGTACTATGCACTTTACAAGTTAATGATACTTTCCTGTCTACAAATACAAGAAAGTAGTTCACATTCTACGATCTATTTCTTCTCTTCATTCTGCAGCAAAAGCATCCGTATGATCTTACGGAGATTCTACAGTTCTCAAAATCTTTGGTGTCAATTTTTTGGCGTGCAAAATTGTTGATGCCTCAAAAATCACTTCTTGAGGTAAGTGCTGCTCTAAAAGATGCGAATACCTAACAGCTACTTCAAGACCTCTTTCATCCAGATTACAAAAGTCCATTTTCCTCCATTGCTTTGAGTTCCCAACCACACAAAAACCATGTAAAATAGCAGCAAATGAAACAGGATCAGGAGAGAAGCCTTTATTCACCATCTTATCCTGAAACCTGCAAGCAGTCATCACCATTCCATGCACACAGAGACAAACAATGACAGAATTGTAAGCAGCAGAATGGTCTGTCCACCCATCTGATTTCATTTTGTGAAAGAACTCCAAAAACAGAGAACTTTGTCCATGATTTAACCCATTTGGTTCAGCAAGAACTTTTCCAGATGATTTTGTCACAAATCCCTGAAGTAGACAATTGAAGGTGAGTTCATTAGGTACACACTTGTTTGTCAACATTAGCTCCCAATAGTAAACTGCTTTTCCAAGGGTACAACTCTCTTTAGCAAAACTTCTTATGAGTGTTGTGTAGGTGAAAACGTTAGGCACAAGGCCACATGATTGCATCTCTTTGAAAGTCTCCTCAGCCACTTTAAAATCCCCTTGACAACAAAAACCATTGATAAGGGATGTGTAAGTTACCACGTTTGGCTTACATATACTCTTCTCCATGTCCCGAAAAATCTTTAAGGCAGTAGCCATATCCTGTTGCTTTACATATCCATCAATGATTGTGGAATAAGTGAACTGATCAGGTATAAGTTGTTCTTTATTCATCCTATTCATGCACGTCAACGCCTCATCCAACATTCCGGATCTGCAAAACCCCTTTATCATAGCATTGTGGTGCACGACATCAACCTTCACACCCTTTTCAATCGAGAGAGTGAAAATCTTCCTTGCCTCATCAAAATCGCCATTTCTGATAAATCCATCTATGAGTGTGGCATAAACATAAGCATCTGGTGATATATTCCGGTCTAGCATCTCCGAGAACAAGAGTTTGGCAGGTAAAAACCTACCTCTCTTGCACAATCCACTCATCAGCATATTATAGATTGCGGCATCCGGTAAAACTCCTCTATCTATCAATTTAACTTTCATCTGAACTGCATCATCCATATGGCCTGAAACAACAAGACCATGGATAAGGATTCCATATGTAACTATATCTGGTTTGCACCCTCTTTCAGCCATCTGTAGAAGCAACTCAGACGCAATATCATACTCTTTGCTTTTGCAATAGGCTTGTATTAGAGGACCATAGCTTAAATTGTTCGGAATCAACCCTTTCTTGGATGCTTCATCCAAAAGCCCAACAGCACTTTCCTGTTTCCCTTCTTTACACAAACGATTAATTAAAATATTATATGTTGCTAAATCAGGCTTGCAATCATTTGCTACTATCCATCGTATAGCCTCAGCTGGTTCGACCTTAGAACCATCCCTGTACTTAGCATCAATGATGTTATTAAGGAACCGAACACTAACTCTTAAACCCCTTTCTTTCACTTCTATCAAAAGTCGATCACTCGCCACAAAATCCCCTTTCTTGCAGAACCCGTTAATCATTGTACCAAAAGTTTCCAGAGTCGGCATAAATCCCTTCTTTTTCAGCTCCTTGAAAACTAAATTAGCATTCTCAATGTCTCCCAGTTTGCAGTACCCACCAATGATTGTATTGTAAAACACAATATTAGGAACACAGCCTTTTCCCCATCGATTTTCAATAAGCTTTCTACCTTCTTCTACCTTCCCTTCATTACACATACCCTTGAGCACTATACAAGTACTGTAATTATCAACACAACCACCTCTGACACACATTTCATCATACATCTTCCGTGCATCTCCAAGTCTTCTACTTTTCACATGTAAACTCAACAATGAGTTGCAAGCAATAACATCAGGCACAGAACCATATAACCCAACAACATAATTATAAACTTCCACAGCTTTACTTAAAAAGCCTGATTCAGCATATGCATGAAGAACGTGGCTCAATGCTTCATGTGTAAGCTTCACATTTTCTTTTCTAAGAGTACCCAACACATCTCCAATCTCATTAAAAGTCCTATGCCTCGCTAAGAGCTTCACAAACGAAGAACAAGCAAACCCATTTGAAAATAACTCTTCCTTCTTCTCATCCGAAAGCCAATCAAACAGCTTGACACCAATTTCCACATCCTGGATTCGATCAAATACGAAAGGAGAAATGTCGACGAATGGTACTTCATTAGCGAAGCAATCATCGAGAATCTTAGACCAGTTTTGATGAGTTTTGAGGATCGAAACAGTGTCGCAAACTAATTTCCTGATACGAGGAGTAATTTGAAAATGAGATCGAAGGGAATTAGATGCAGGAGGATTGGTGAGAGGTTTGATGCGAGAGAGAAGGGTTTTAGACATTACAGAGTCACCAGAGTAAGTGCTTTCATTGTCAACGGCGTTTGATTCATAAGGAGAGAGAGATTAGGGGTGACGAAGAAAGTTAACCGGAAAAACCAAACCAAATTGAAATTCTGTAACCAAAATCGAACCAAGATTTGCGCATGAACCAGTCCTCATATTTTTAGTTATTATCTAATTTCTGCCCCTTAGTTTAGTTTGTTTCAGATTAACCCAAAACTTAAAATTTTCTATGAACACTTTCTTTGAGGGGAAAGCAATGCAAGATCGTTCACCGTTCATAAGATAGCAACTCTTGACGTTGAGGTAAACTATTTCTCCATGATTAAATAATTAGCTTTTGATTCTATTGTTTAGATTGATCTAAAGCACAAAACGAGTCTACAATTTTTTCTTTTTTTCATTGAAATAACAAGACGATGGTAAACCAAAAGTTTGAACTTTGTAGAGTTCACTCTATTCCAAGAGTCTCAGTCCTTGGATGTTATAACGAGTAAACCCAATGCGCCTATGAGAATATACTGCAAGAAAAGAAGATGCAAGTGTTGAGGTCACAAAACCGTAACAACAACAGCTTGAAATTTCATTTTTGATTGTATTACAGAGTGAGAATGTACCTTGATGATAGGTTTTTCTGTCATGATAATAGTCACCCATCCAACATAAGGCAAGAACCTAAACAAACAAAAAGGTAACCATTCATGAGACACGAGAGCTTTTGTTTAAACACTATACTGGCATTGAGAGCTTTTTGATTGAAGTAAACAAATTACCCGACAGCACGACCCATTATGTGATGTCGATGAAGCCAAAGTTGTCCTTCAGCATATAGAAGTCTATCATCTCCATAGTTATTGTCACCTGAAAACATAAAAGAGAAATGTGAATGTGTGTCGTTAAATGATCCACTATGAAAGCAAATTACACTCTAAAGATGAAATTTTCAATTCAATTAAACCTGTACCTTTTGTCAGAACATCAACTTCTTTAGTATCTTCCCTTTCATGAACCTACAGTATCATAAACTCCAAGGATCAGCAAAGTTTAGACTAGAAGTACCAAGAGATGACAAAGTCTAAAAGCTGTTACCTTAATGACTCTATGGACAATGGGAATATCACGACCCTGAAGAGAAGCATGACATAAAAATGAAAACACAATTAGGAGAAATACCCACAAATCAAAGGGAGAGAACAAATGACAATTAAAAAAAAGGAGGAACTTACATCAACATTGAAAACAACAATTTCACCAGCTCGAATCGGGTCCTTACTCATGTGCAAGAACAATATATCACCCTATACAATATCACATTCCAAAAAAGTTTGATTCAACAACCAGAAAAATGCTGAATCCTCAAATAGATTATTAGTGACTTAGTCCCATTCAGAAAGAGCAAAATGTAGGATTATCTCGAAAAAAACAAGTCCAATTACCCTCTTAAAACCTGGTTCCATGCTTCCTGAGAGAACAACCACCACCGGGGATTCACTTCCAGTGACACACATCAAAGCTTTCCATATGATCAGAGCAGACGTAACAATCATCCCTACCATATTTCAACACCACTTTGTCATATGACTCATATTGAACAAACATGTTTGCGCACAACCCACAAAACAAGTCACAAACTTTCAACAATAACGTTTACCACATTTCCTCTGTAACTATCGAAATTCGCATGTAAGACTAGTAAATTCTATTCGTAGTTAGACTAACTTATCTCAAAAAATCGATCTACTAAAAGATCATCGACTTCAGCAATTCTAACAATCAAACCGGTATCGCTGATTTTTCCAAAAAGATTTCAACTAGAGCAGAAATGTTCCTACATTAATGAACTCCAAATGCCAATTAATCAATTTCAGGTCACAGAAATCCCAATCGGAGCAAGTTTTATGAGAAGATGAAGAAAGAACTAACCTAGACTAATCGCCTGAGTGAAAAGCTGACGGATCTGAATAGATTTGATAGAATCTACAGTTTCTCCGATCCAACCCATCTTCAACCTTCGATTGTTCCGTTTCTCTTCCAAGTATAATTCAGATCGGAGTGACGAACGTTGCCTCTAAGCGTTTGCAGCGAAGAATGGTCTCTCTCAGAGTCAGCTTTAAGGAACGATTTTCTTCAAAAATCAGTACCAAATTAGGAAACCGGTTTAGAAATTAAGACCGGTTTAAATTCCTTTGTAGAAACATTTCGGTGACGTGGTTTAAATACATTTTGATGACGTGGTTGGCTAAATTTTAATGACGTGGCATGGTTTGAACCGTAATTACAAAAATACCACTTCTTAAGGACATAAATCAAAGCTACCAACTTTCAGTGGCTCTCCGGTGAAGTTCGAGATGGCGATACTTATTCCGGCGAGTTGCGCGAGATTTACAGTTCCGTCTCGTTCGCAAGTTAGGATGAGAGTTTCTGCTTCTGCTAAGCAACTCAATTTTCGTCGTGATTCAGTGGATTGGATGAAGGAAACTTCAAGCTTTTTCGAAGAAGACAAGAGGCCGATTATGTTGTTTGACGGTAATCACGTTTATTTAAATCTTTAATTTCAGTTTGTTTCAAGTAAAGTTGATATTTTTTTGAATCTTATTAGGTGTTTGCAATCTCTGTAATGGAGGAGTGAAGTTTGTTCGAGACCATGATCGAAACAGGTTAGTGTTTTATCTGAGTCTTAAAAGTTTCAACTTTCTCACTAGGGTCAGATAAAGAATTGTAATGGAAGCAAAAAAATTACTATGAAATTGTTTTCAGGAGCATAAGGTTTGAAGCATTACAGAGCGAAGCAGGCAAGAAACTGTTAATGCGATCAGGAAGAGCTCCTGATGATATATCGAGTGTGGTACTTGTGGAAAAGGATAGGTATATTTGTGTTTCGATATGAACTAAGAAGATGAAAATTTAGTGGACATTAAGTGAGTGATATGTGTTTTTGTTTTCAGGTCTTACACAAAATCAGAAGCGGTTTTAAAGATTATGAACTACATTGACTTACCATTTCCACAGCTTGCATTCTTCATTCAGTTTGCACCTCTGTAAGTTCTCGTTTAAGATTTTTAATCACGGAAGTAGAAGCCTTGAGTGATTGGTCTTAATAAAGAATTTTGTTTTGGCATGTTGCAGGTTTGTGAGAGACTTTATGTATGACAATGTTGCAAACAACCGATATGCAATGTTTGGTCGATCTGATTCATGTGAGATCTAAGAATACATCATTGATTCTGATCCTACTTTGTCAATAAAAGTAACTAGATTATGTTAAAAAAATGTTTCCTACAGAGTAATATATGCTTTTATACAGATGTATAGTTACAACAGCCTTGAACAACAGATACATATGTAGTACTTTTCGGATCATGTACTCATCAAATATATAACCTTCTTCGATATGTTGATATGTGTATCAAATATGGAATTAAAAACCTTGGGATTGTGTGACATAATCTATTTCTGTGGATGTGTCACTGGTGTGTTGGCTGGTTACAAGCTGCTATCTCTGAGTGGATCGTTCTGTATGGTATGTCCTCTGAGTATCTTAGTATATGCCGCAATGAATCTGCAGAAATTTCAAGGAAAACTTCAATCATTTAGTGGTACGGGAAGAATTTTCTTCACTGTGGATTTTGTTTTTGTGTTGATTGGAGATATAACTATTGCTTTGTCCATCTGCAGGGATTGCATCTAGTCCGGGGACTCATATTGTTAAAGCTAAATTTAAGCGATGGTTCTTTGAGATTTTTTGTGAACTTACCCAGCAAGAAGGATGGCTAGAGACGTAAACCTCAAAATGTGTTGATAGCACTTGTATTTTGGCTTCTTGTGTTTCATGTCATAACCAGCAGGAATATACTTGGGGCTCACGTATCCGTACTGCGGACGGAGAAGAAGGACAAAGCCGAGGAAGAAACCAGCTAGAAATCCTCCAAAATGAGCAGAATTGTCCACACGTGGTATAAATCCGACGCTTAAATTCAGGGCAATGATCAGGATTAATGTCATAAGGGCGGTACACTGCAAAAAGATTTAAGATCAGCTTTCAATTGTGCACCATAAAGCTTGATATTTTTTTGTAGAAATCTGAAGTCTGGAAATGATAAAACTCTTACCTTGTTATCATAGATTGTCCAGTTTGTGATCAGCTCTGAGAGCATTGCACCAAGTAACCCGAACAAAGCCCCTGATGCCCCTACTGATACACGTTCTCCTCTTGAATCTGTCAAGCAAGACATAAGGCTTCCGCCAAGCCCGGAGATCACATACAAAGCTCCAATTCTCACTGTAATCTCATCAAAACTCTGACTTATCAGATAAAGCAAATTCAGTATCTTGACGACAGAAAACAAAGGGGTTTAAGGTGTCTTACAGAATCCAAATTCTTGTTCAAGTCGCATTCCGATACAGAGGAGGCTGACCATGTTAGCGATTAAGTGAACGAGCCCGCCATGGAGCCATATGCAAGAGAAGAGACGCCATTTCTCACCCTCCTCCACAAGTCTCCTTTCCATAGCTCCAAGTTGTTTCAGCCTGAACAACAATAAAGATGCTTTTTTTAAGTATGCAACCAAGTTCTTACAGATTTGTTGATCAGAAACAATATGGAAAAAAGAAATCCTTCCTTACGTGAGGATAGAAGGACCAAGAAGCAAATTTTCCTTAATGGGTTGAAACGAAAGCCTTCCAAGGACATCAAAGAAGATACACTCATCTGATCTTGCGGGACAATCGTTGACATACATCGTGGTAGCGAATGTGATGCAATTAACTGTGAAAATGAGAGGCACGAGCCACGGGAACCATGGCACCGGCATAGGTGGGCGAAATGGTGGTCGTGCAGGTGGTGGTGGTGGTCCTTTTTCGATATCTTGTGGCGGTCTCTTCCCCATTTCTGGAAAAGAGTATCACGCACGTTTACTTGTTTCCTATTTGGTTGAAATTTGAGGTAGAGATTGGAATCCCAAAGATTTGGGAAGAAATGTGAAGCTGAGAGAGAGCCTCGGAAAATCTTGTGGCCAAAGTAAGAGGTTATTTTATTTTATTTGTTTGTCTCTCTCGTTCTGTTTTATTTCTTTATTATTAAACTAGGCAGTTATGTTCGGTATATTTGTTTGGTCTAAACCTTGGAAACTATCAAATGATGCAGAACCAGCTTTGATAATCGCTAATCTTCATCATTTGGACACGTATTAGCCGTCAATGTCTTAAACTCACTGCCAGTGTTTTTAGTAATACTAATATTTTTATTTATTAATGTAATTTGTTTCGTAATTGCTTCAACTACTATTAATATCACAGAAATATTCAACATATCCAAACACAGTCACACAAAGTAGCTCTCCAGGAGCTTATTTCTCGGATCAAATCCTGAATATTGTTCCAAACGAGCTTCTTCCATCTCCCTCTCACTCAATCTCTGTGAATTTTGAAGGTATTTTTGTTTATTTCTTCTTCCTCTTCTCTTGCAAATCTTATTCCTTTTGTTTCAAAATCTGTAAACGGTTGTATTGGGATCACAAATCGTCTGACTTCTGGTATTCTTTTTGTTTTTGAGACAAATCTTTTTCCTTTTTATTATTTCTCTACATTTTGTTTGGTTCTCGACCATAATGAGGAATTTGATTACCGTCTAACTGACGTTGAGATGCAATGCTTGTGGATTCGTCTCTGCGATGTTAAGTTTCATACTTTGCTAATCTAATGTATGAGTTTACTTTGTAATGACGCTACAGGTGAAACCAAAAGATGGAAGGATGTTTGTTACATGGAAGGTTGCATGCAACAATCTATGAAGTTGATCAGCTCCGTTCTGAAGGAGGTAGATCAGGTTTCTTGGGATCGGTATAGTCTTTTGTCTCTCATTGATATATAAATTTGTTTAGATACAACAAGTTTTGTCCTTTGAATGTCTCTTCAATGTTCTGTTTTGAATCTATTCAGATTCTAGCAAATGTTGAGGAAAAAATCGGTGTTGGAAAAGGAGAAACTCAGCTTTACGCTACTATTGATCTAGAGAAAGCAAGAGTTGGAAGAACGAGGAAGATATCAAAGGAACCAAAGAACCCAAAGTGGTGTGAGTCTTTTCATATTTACTGTGGTCACATGGCTAAACATGTTATTTTCACAGTTAAAGATGATAATCCAATTGGTGCAACGTTGATCGGAAGAGGTTATGTTCCTGTGGAAGATATTTTGAATGGAGAAGAAGTTGACAGATGGGTTGATATCTTAGATACTGAGAAGAAACCCATTGATGGAGGATCAAAGATCCATGTGAAACTTCAATATTTTGGTGTTGAAAAGGATAAAAACTGGAATCGAGGTATCAAAAGTGCTAAGTTTCCAGGAGTTCCTTACACGTTCTTCTCTCAGAGAAAGGGATGCAAAGTTTCTCTGTATCAAGATGCTCATATCCCTGAGAACTTTGTCCCGAAAATCCCCCTTGCTGGAGGAAGAAACTATGAGCCAAACCGATGTTGGGAGGATATTTTTGATGCTATAACTAATGCAAAACACTTGATATACATTACTGGTTGGTCTGTTTACACTGAGATTTCTTTGGTGAGGGACTCGAGGAGGCCGAAACAAGGAGGAGACGTAATGCTTGGTGAGCTACTGAAAAAGAAAGCTAGTGAAGGTGTTACAGTTGTTTTGCTTGTTTGGGATGATAGAACATCGGTTGATTTGCTGAGGAAAGATGGGCTAATGGCTACTCATGATGAAGAAACTGAGAATTTTTTCAGAGGAACTGATGTCAACTGTATTTTGTGTCCTCGTAACCCTGATGATGGTGGAAGCATTGTCCAAAACTTGCAAGTCTCAACTATGTTTACTCATCACCAAAAGATTGTTGTTGTAGACAGTGAAATGCCGAGTGGAGGATGTAGATCAGGATCAAGAAGAATCGTGAGTTTTGTTGGTGGTCTTGATCTTTGTGATGGAAGATACGACACTCCATTTCACTCTTTGTTTAGGACATTGGACACTGCGCATCACGATGACTTCCATCAACCAAACTTCACAGAAGCAGCAATAACCAAAGGCGGTCCGAGAGAGCCATGGCATGACATTCATTGTCGTCTTGAAGGACCTATTGCTTGGGATGTTTTGTACAATTTTGAGCAGAGATGGAGTAGACAAGGTGGTAAAGATATCTTGGTCAAACTGAGAGACCTCGGTGATAGAATCATTCCGCCTTCTCCTGTTATGTTCTCAGAAGATCATGAAGCGTGGAACGTTCAGTTGTTTAGATCCATTGATGGTGGAGCAGCAGCTGGATTTCCTGACTCCCCTGAAGCTGCAGCAGAAGCAGGTCTTGTGAGTGGAAAAGATAATATAATCGATAGAAGTATTCAAGATGCATACATTCACGCAATAAGACGAGCCAAAGATTTCATATATATTGAAAACCAGTATTTCCTTGGAAGCTCTTTTGCTTGGAGCGCAGATGGAATCAAACCAGAGGAAATTAATGCACTGCATTTGATTCCAAAGGAGCTATCTTTGAAGATTGTTAGCAAGATCAAAGCTGGAGAGAAATTCAGGGTTTATGTTGTTGTTCCAATGTGGCCTGAAGGGATTCCTGAGAGTGGATCAGTTCAAGCTATATTAGATTGGCAGAAAAGAACAATGGAGATGATGTACAAAGATGTTATCAAGGCACTTAGAGAAACGGGACTCGAAGGAGAGGATCCGCGAGATTATCTGACATTCTTTTGCCTCGGAAACCGAGAAGTCAAGAAAGATGGAGAGTATCAACCTACAGAGAGACCTCAACCAGACACTGATTACATCCGAGCACAAGAAGCACGCCGCTTCATGATCTATGTCCATACTAAAATGATGATAGGTGAGTGTGTGTCTTCTTTTAACATCTTCAGAATCTATAAATCTTCAGTATAAACTCAATGATTCAACACCTAACCTTTGCAGTTGATGATGAGTACATTATAATCGGATCAGCAAATATCAACCAGAGATCAATGGATGGAGCAAGAGACTCAGAGATAGCAATGGGAGGCTATCAACCATATCATCTCTCAACAAGACAACCAGCTCGTGGTCAAGTCCATGGATTCCGAATGTCATTATGGTATGAACATTTAGGAATGCTTGATGAAACATTCCTCAATCCATCGAGCCAAGAATGTATTCAGAAAGTTAACAGAGTTGCTGATAAGTATTGGGATCTTTACTCAAGTGAGTCACTTCAACATGATCTTCCTGGTCATCTACTTCGTTATCCAATCGGTATTGCTAGTGAAGGGAACATCACTGAGCTTCCAGGAGTCGAATTCTTTCCAGACACAAAAGCTCGTATCCTTGGTACTAAGTCTGATTACATGCCTCCAATTCTTACAACCTAAGTAAGCTCTGTGGCAATATCTTTCTAGGTAATAATAATAACCAATGAATAAAATTCTCTCCTCTTTCTTTATCTACACGAAACTAATAAGTTATATATTGTTGGTCTTTGGTTTTTCAATTGGATACACGACTTTTGTTGCTAATAACTGTTGAAATTATAAAATTTTCTCTTATTAATTTATTTCTATGCTTAGTATTTGGTTTTAAGATTCATGGCCTCATTTCATTCCTTTTTAAGATTTTGTTAAAGTATTCATTATAAATATAAGGTGATTGCAACGAAAAAAAATCAATATGATGCAATTTAAGGTTTTATTTTTTTTAAAAACCACAAAATGGTTGTATTTTGCAATTTTACTTCTTAAAAATTTAAGTTAATTATACGAAATTATCAATGATATATATATATATATATATATATATATATATTAATGGTAAGTGACATTTAGTTTAGTGGCTGGTTGCACCACCAGAGATCGACTCCCACCACCTATAAGATTTGTGTAGGAATTTGGCTAATGGACCGATCATTATGGCTCGATATTAATATTGTCATTGACAATTATATATATATGTATATATATATTAATGAGCTCTTACTAGCACATAAATTATATTATAAAAATCTTTTAAATAAATCTTGAACAAAGAAATGATTTTAGTTAAGTGTCATGAATGAATGGATTTTATCGATCTAGTTGTTAAAATATATCTTTTTTACTTTTTGTCGAATTTCAATTTGATATATTATTTGAAATTCGACATATTACTTATCAAACTTTTAACTAAATGCTATACTACATTAATGTATCCTTATTTATATTTCGTATGACTAATCTTAAAAAAAGGTAAAATTATACAAACCTCTCCAATGTATATATGATGTTATAAGAAAGAACAAAATAAGAGTCGTGGACAAGTGTGAAGTGTGAACATAGAAAAGGAAGAAAAATTGGTAAACATGTGTGTGGTTGAAGTTATTTAGGACATCAAAGTCGAGTAACCATGTGACAATCTCTGTCTTCTTTACGTTGTTTCAAAACTTTAAAGACCTTAACTTCTAGTGTTGGTTCTCTCCTTCTACTAGTTATTGTCTTAAATACAACTAGCCTTACTCTTTGATAGCTCCTTCAATCTTATCTCTTCATAATTTATGATGCTTTAATCTCTTTAGTCTTCTTACCTACAAAATGAATGCTTTAACCATTAGAAAAAAAATACATATATCAATTATTAACGATAAAGTCAGAAGAATCGAATCCCTAATGCCAAGTTATTAGTTAGATTATTATAACTACCAAAATGAAGAAAATTTGACTAATCATTAGAGAGTTAATAATTAGAAAAATCAAATATCTTATTTCAATACTACAAGTACAAGATGTTACTAAAAAATAATTTTAAATTTAATGTTGTCAAGAATAGTTTTAACTTAGTGGCATGTAATAAGTTTAGTAAAAATAGACGTATTTATACAACCAAAAATCGAGTGTTACTGTCTACATTATATTAGAAACTGGTTACTAGACCGGCTAATTATAGCCGACAAAAAAAGCTGTGAGAAAATAAAACAACAAATAGAAAATTTACTAGTGTGTGGTTTTATATGATAATTTTGTCTAATAGTATTATTACATTTATTAAGTTGTAATTTATTATTGATTTCTTTATCATGGGCAGTTTATCTTGTGTCAAAGTTGTTGGTATCTCATGCATGTATCATGAGATTATTTAAAATATCAAATTTATTCATAGTTTATTTAACAAATATTGTTAACAAGAAATCAATTGTAATAAACGTACGTATACATTTTTATTTTCACTTAATTATTTATGTAGTTTTAGAACATTCTACGAGGTTCAAGTGTTGTGTACTTAACACTTAAACTTTGAGTTATTCTGTCATAGTCAAACCCACTATTAATCTCCCTTAAACTATTTAAACAAGATCTCTTTACAGGATTAAGATCTTAGAGAATAGAATTTAAAAAATGAAGATTTTCATTTTTTTTTTTTTTGGGGAAAGTAAGAGAAAGAGAAGTTGATTTAGTCTTTTGTATATCACAATCAACAAAATCATAAACTTTCGAAAGAGTTATATGTTGGCTTCTTATAATTGGCTTAATCTTCGTTTTCCAATTTCATGCAAAACATATTTGAGTCTTGACTTCAAATAGATCAAAATCAATTAATTTTTTTAAAAAAAATTTATAAATGGCAGAATATACAGATCAAAGGCAAAAATCTTAACGTAGAAAACGCGGCAAAAATTAGGTTTTGAAATAGAACACTTGGCAACAACCTATGTTCTTGTCTTCATGTTTGATGATAGAGATTGGATCAATCTAAGTATAAGATATTTCATTGAACTCTTCTTTAGATTCTCTTTTACTTCAATGACTAGTTCTTCTCATTATTATTTTGTTAATTTGGAGTCTAAGCCAAAGCCTAACTAATCTTTGGAAAGCTAGTATCAACTATTAGTTTGGCTCCAAATTTTCTAAAAAGTTCAAAGCATAATTTTATTTTCATATGACCAAACAATATCAACTTAGTTTCCAATCGAAATCGAACTTAGAAAATATATGTTTATACTTTACTCCAAACCAACTCGTATCATGGTACTTTTATATTTCTCTTCATTACTTTTCTTCTTTTTTGTTTTATTTTTATTTTTGGACAATTTGTTTAATTCTAATGAGGTAAACAAGTTTTTTTAAAAAAAAAAAAAACAGAAATAATACTCTAAATTTTTTATCTTTTTTTGGTTGAATGGTTGTAATACTCTACAATTTATTCAAAATTATCTTGTATGTGTTTTAATAGATCTGTTTTACAGAATTTCCCTTTTCTGAAAAAACTCATTTTGTGACAAATAATAAAAAATAAATAAAATCTAAAGAGGTGTGGAAAGAGATGTGATTGACTTGACCAACAAATGATGACCAGATCTTTTTCTTAATATATATGTATTTTTGTTGAATCAAAAAAATTAATTGATACGATAAAGTCCTGAAAAAATAATTATTTAGGTAAAGGTTAATACCTAACCTTTTAAAAGATATACAAAAATATTTTGCACAAATTGTAAGATATACATAATAACTCAATTCATTGCATCTAGTTCAAAACATGGTGAGAGACTAAGAGGGGTTTATTCAAACAAAATTCATATGGAATTTTAATGATGCTAACAATTATAGAATTTTGTAAATTCTTTCATAATTATAGAATTATGTAGATTCTTGTATAAATTTGTATTAAAAATTTTTACATACTCTTACATTCTCGCATATTATCACATTTTTAAGAATACATTATCATGATATTCATATACAGTGATAATTCATTATTGATGATACAAGATTTTTTTCCATTTCCACTTTGATTTTTTAGCTTGTGACTTAACCAAAATCAAATCTTACACACACACACACTTTCCCTTTACTTTTGCAACAGAGATAAATAAGAGAAGACAACACACAGAAATACTTCACCTTTTAATAATTGTCAGAAGACTTCTTTTTCCCAAAATTCTTTTTTTTTTTTAATATTGGATCACAATTAATCGATCAATTAGCCAAATTCCTTATAATGCAAATGGCAAGACTCATTCTCATCTACGTTCAATAGACTTGCCACATATTACTAGACTAAAAACATTTGCATTTCCAAAATTCTTATAAACCCAAATTCTCAAAAACTCCAAAAAAAAAAAAAACTTCTTTATAATAAAATTAAAAAATTTTAAAGAGCAGAGAGAGATCTCACCGTTGAAATTGCAAAGAGTAATTAATAATATTGCCTTAGAGTTGTGTGGTACGAACAACTTCTCTGCAACACAACACATGCTTTTCTTTTCTATTCTTTTCAACGCTCTTCACATTTCATTCATCTTCAACACTTCTCTTCTTCTCTTCTCAATCAAAAACCTTTCGATCTCAAGCTGTTACTTCTCATGGCTTCTATACTTAGCTGTTCTCATGGAGTCGTGATCGCAACTGCAATGGTTTTTTCAAGCACTGCTCTGTTTCTCGCAATCTCTCGTCAATTCTCTGGTAATCAAACGTCCAATCTTCAAAATCAACAAATTCTCCGTTCTTGTCTTTCTTCAGGTACTAGCTCTAGAGATTTTTTGTTCTCAGATCATCATTCGGATTCAAAGATTCTCAATTTTTCTTTCTTTGTTTGGTTTTGTTGATACAGAGGAGAAGAAGAAACAGAGGAAGAAGAAGAAAAAGGTGAAATTTGCAGAGAATGTGAAAGAACCAAAAGGTAACGGTGAAGAGTATCGTAAGAGAATTAAACCGGAGAAAACCGGTCCGGTTTGTAGAAATGATATGCCTGCTAACCGGATTGCTTTGTACAATGGGATTCTTAGAGACAGAGATAATCGAATTCAGTGTTCTTATTGACTTTTTCTTTTTTGACCAAAGAAGAAAGAAAAAAAAAGTACAATTTGATATTGTGGAGACAAGTATATCTACCTATCTAGAGTGATTATTGTAAATAATTATTAGTTTTTTCTGTAGAAATTTAGTAATGTAATGATTTTAATGATGTAGATAATTATTGACATGTGAAATAGTGTTTTTAGCGACAGAGAAAATTATGATTTGATCATATTAACAAGATCGCACTGTATTTTTTTCTGCAATTATCTTACATATTACCATTTTAAAGGGTGAAAACATTGAAAAAAATTATGTAAATTCGGCAAGAAAATATTTTATCAAGTGGGGTTTTTTTAAACTTAACTAAAGAAATTACAATATTAAATACCTGACATAAAATATTGAGATTTCCGGAAACTAAAAAATTACGATAAAAACCAAGTTTAGCTCAAACAAGAGAAACAAACAATAAAATAATTTAAAAATATCATCTAAAACCGAATAATAATTGTTTCCAAAAACTAAAAATTAAGTTTTTTTTTCCTCGCTTAAAACTAAATAGATTTCTGAATTTAGGAACTGACTAAATAGACTTCTGAATTTATCAAATGATTAAATAACTATTTCTATTTTAGTTTTCTGGAATTTAATTTTAGAAAATCTGTCATTACATTCCATGTGATAAAGTTTAATTCATTTAGACTAGAGATGTAATTCTATCAATAAATTCAATATTTGTTTGGAGACAGATGATTTTATGTTTTTGGAACCATCATAATATTATAAAATATTATAAAATATAATCCAAAAGAAAAATGTATAGAACTTCCAAAACTTCATGATGAAGTGTATCACTCTTACCAATTCATGTGAAACAAACTTTAGCAAAAACTGTTGCTTTGTCTTGATAATGTTTAAAACATAATTAAATTATTAATATGTTTTTAGCTCTCAATCTTTTAGGATAAAGTGAAGAATAGTATAAGCAAAATTGTGTATATTCCGAATATTCGACCAACGACTACACACTAAAAATATTAAGGCTTAACTAGATAACACATGAGACATGTGTATTAACTGAAGGTTAGTTAGTGTTCTTTTAAAAATCGATTTTGATTGAAAATGTAATTTTAAGTGAGTCTCCATCTGAGGTTAGGTGAACCGGAACGTACCAATTATCTTGGACCACAACAAACGTATTAAACCGGTGGTTCAAATGGTAAACTTTGTTGGTATAATCGAAACCATGTTTTTTTTTGTCAATAACTCGATCAATAATGACCGATTCATAACCTATTTCACACTCTAATTTTTTTTTAGTTTTTTAGTATAGTGGAGAGAAATCGAAACCATGTTATTTTGTTATCTCTTATATTTATATCTTTTGCTGATTAAACTATTCCACTTTTCTTGTTTCAGAATACATTATTGTAATTAACTATTATTAAAAAAAGAGAATGATGGTATACCCTAAATATGTTTTAAGATTTGAAATATATACTGAATTTTTTTTTCCAACATAATTATTTCAAATTAAATGACGACACCAATGTTGGGTACAAAATCTACAAAAACCTGATTTCTAGCAAGTCTTCTAACATCACAGCAAGGAAATCAGCTTTGTGGTTCAAAATACAAGGATTGATTTTAAAATTGTTACACATTGGATAAATACTTATTTTCTCAAAATAGCAATTTTAACTTTATTATGAATAAAATGAAATTACTAATGATATAATATATTTTAAAATTAATAATGATATAATAAATTATAAAATTAATAATGATTTATATTATATGTTTCTAAACTCGAATTTTAACTTTTAAACCAAATTAGCAAAAATAATTGTCAAATTTTGATATAGTTTATGTAGTAATTGATTTTTGTTATCAACAATAGTTGGATCGACAAGACCTGATTCATAACCTATATACTGCAATTTGTAGAAATTCACCACCTAGTATCAAACTAAATCATAGGAAAACCAATCCAGCCATGTAATTCTTGGATATGTATAGTAATTAATTTATACTTAACAATTAAGAATTAACCCTACCCAAAAAAAAAAATTAAGAATTTAAAAGTAATTAATAAAAATTATATATATACATATAATAAATTGATATAAATCAACCAAACTCTTTTATGTTTCTCCACATGATTAACCACATATGAAGCATGAGATGCAACACTATTAGTTTTCACAAACAAATTATCACAAAATGATTAGTTAAAAAAATTAAACGATCAATATCTTCTTTAAAAATTTGGAAAATTATAAATTATAGGGTTGTTCTCTAAGGAACACAAATTCTTGTTCATATACTAAAGCATATAAAAATTGTTAATTATCAACATTCGAAAAATTCGGACCAAATCTGGTCAAAATGGTTTAAATTCAAAAAAATTTCTTACAATTTCAAATTTCATTTTTATTTTAATTGTTGTGGACTATTATGTTGTGATTAATTGATTAGAAAAGTAGTTTGGTGAAATTTTATAGAAATATCATGAACGATTCTTACTTCATTAAATAAGTCAATCCTTCTAATTGAAGATATTGATTGTGGAGGTAGTATGGCTACTAGAGACATAAATAAATATCACCAGATAATGAGCTTTAAATATCCAAACATAAGTTTGATTTTGGTGTAAGCCATTGTTCCAGTACCATTAAGTTACCACCGCTTAAATTATCTGTCTTAATATTTATTTTAATTTTTTTCTAATTAATAAATGTAAATATATATATATATACTGAAATTTGCAGTTCATTATCCGATATAAATGCATTAAAAACCTGAAAATTTTCTTCAAACAAAAAAGATATCTTTAAACGTTTTTACAAATACCAATAGTATTTTAGTCGCACAAACCATGCACGTTCTAACATAAAAGAGGTTATCCTTATTGAAATGTGGATAATAAATTTATCCATGAGTTTGAGATTTTTTGATATAATGTAACTAAAATGTTATTGATCTAAAAAACTAAAAATATGATAAGATATTAGACTGTCTCAAGAATTCGTTAGCGAATCATGGCTCTCATAATTTAGCGGTATTTTCAAAACTGTTTTAGATTGATGTTGTGAAAAATATTTATCCTTATGGTATAGAGAGAAAAATTGAAGTGAAGAAAGAAATAAGCATTAAGTTAAGGTTGATATTGCAGATTTTTAAGTAATGATGGATCTTTTTGTATTGTAATTGTAATCTATAGACATATTTTTATCTCTTGTTATAATCTAAACTCATTAGATATATATATTAGATGACAAAAAAAATATAATCATTTGATAAATAAAAAAACTTGTTGAATATATAAATCTTTTTTAAAGGTTTAAAACTACCACATTTTTTCAAATGATACTTACTAGATTAAAAATCCACCATTCACTAAAATTTGTCTCAAATTTTTTGAAGCCTAAGCACATCATCAATTTCTTTATATTCTAACACCAACTTATACTTTTGAGTTCTAACTTATAGATATATACTAATATATGTTCGAAATCATAGATATACGTTTTTAATTAATAAAAAATTAGAAATTAAATTTCCCGAGAATAAAGTATTGACGAGTAAAATATATATTTAACACAGGTTTGTATATTGCTAAGTTAACGCTCAAAACTATGGTTACTATTCGGAAATAATATTTTATATCGGAAATTTTCTAGTATTTATAAGATATAGACTTTTTTTTTTCACTGATTAATATTATAAAACATAAAGGTAGAATACAGAGGTGGAATACGTTTGTGGAATACTAAAGCCGGCGGAATATAAGAATATCCCCAGAAAACATAAGCCCAAAAAAGAGAAGCATAAGCCCGAAAAAAGGAAACGATCACAATAAACCTCAAAAATACTAGATTAGGATTTTTGAAGGAAAAGACTAAAGAAATCAGCAACCACGGGCCAAATCGAAACCAACAGTGACTAACCAACGTCCAAGCTGATGGTGGAACTTTCTATAGCGAATAAGAGTACCTCACAACTAAAGAACGGGCTGCTAAGCTGGAATGCCAAACTGCACGAAGCTACGGAAAGAAGTCTATCTGGAAACGTAACCAAAGACAAACTAGCAGCAGAACAAACTGTTGGAACAGGACCAACTACTTCCAGCAATGGTGAAGTCGAAACAACATGCCGACTGTATTTTCACCCTAATAGCACCCATGACTAGATCAGACCTCGATCAGGTCTTTAATGTACGGACAAAGAACGATCCAATCCAACCTCTACACAGAGAAACTGACCCCGGACAAGCAAAGTTTCCAATCGAACCCGGAGAGGAGAAACTAACCGATCAAACCTAAGGGAACGAAATCTGAAGCCTAATCCAAGCAAAGATATAGACCTCTTTATTTATTGCTAATTGGTTTTGAGTTGGAAGCCTATATTCTAATATGGTATTAAAGTCTATGATCCATACTATCTAACTCGATCCAGCCCATAGCTAGTCCATTATTGACAACCTAGTCCCAAAATTTGGTGACGTCGATCTATTTCCGAACTTATCGAGATTAATAGTCAAAGAGCCATTATTTTGAGGGGGCATATTAGGGTATAGTATCCATATTAGAAGTTGGAAGGAATTTTTCTATTATATATAAGATATAAATTTTTCTACTTATTACCAATTAATTTTGAGTTGGAAGCCTATATTCTAATAGTAACGACAATAATATTTTAACATAGAGATTTGCTACAATGATAATGTTTAAAACTAATTAACATCTATGGCCCAACCTAATTATCTTTTTATTTATTCATTTTTTTTTCTGAGCAAAAGCTTACCAACTAACCGAAACCCAACATACCATCATCTTTAGAAGAATTAAATATGTTTAAAGTTAATGTAAAAGGAGAAAAGAACAAAACAATGAGGCACTAATAAGCCAACAACGGTCCAACGATGGATAAGGTCGGTCCAAAAGCTAATTATTCCGACACATGGCTTGTATTGTCTTAAACTGGTCCCATTTTGTTTTTCTATGTTATATATAAAAAAAAAAAACAAAGTAAGATTTTAGTTGCAATTTGCAAATCTAAAGCATGAACCATGCCTTTTCACAATTTATTTTCCGTAATTGCTCGTTATCAATGATGGAAGCAAGTTATTATCTTAATATATATGTTATTTTCGTTCTCGATGGTATATAAATATATAAAATAATCGAAACCACAATAATATATATTTTTAACAATTAAATCGATAACTTAATTTATCATTTAAATTCTCATAGATTTCAAAAAGTATTATACAAATCTATGTAATTATACTCTAAAAACTAATATTTTTATCATGATTATTTGGCTGCATAAGGAAAAATGTCCGACCTTCCAACTATATCAAAAAAAATTTCTTTGGTTAAAGTTTTTTTTTTCTATTCGTTTCTTCTTCATATAATCTTGAAATATTTAAATCATAAAACAGACTCAGATTTTTTGTTGTATACATTTTCTTCACTTTTGGTGTAGTTATAATATATACCTAGTTGACAAAAAAAAGATCATATCATAAAAATATATTGATATTTAAGTTTTGATTCAAAGGATAAAAAATTAATTTTTCCGTTTAATTAACAAATTTTACTAACTAAACCGTCTTTGTTAATCATATATTATATATTTTTCCAACGTTCATCAAATTATGTATAAATGAAAACTATATAGGTGTGTGTCATGGTTAAGACAATTCCAAACCAGTATTTGGTTTAGTCTACCGTTACGTATTCAAGTCTGACAATAGTTATCAGTAGAAACTTCGATTGAATCAATTATTTGGACGATTCAAAAGACAAAGTTTAAAGCTTTTGTTTTGTTAATTTGGTTGAAAGAAAAAAAATAACAATTTTTCTAGAATAATATAGTAATGTTTTCGATCATATCAAAGATTATTTAAGAAGGTTTTCGATCTTTCTACGAATTGCTAGTCCAAAGACGTTGTTCTTGCATCATTATTTTACTCATTCACTTATTCAACTAATTTTATAAATTCCAATTAAAAAAAAGTTTTGTGATTAAGATGTCAAGTTTTGTGGTTAAAGTCGACGATAACTTACATCCATCGGTTAATATCAATTTATAATTGACGGGAGTCGACGGTTGTTTTATTCTTATCGGTTACTGTGGATAAATAAACCTATTAAAATTGATGGTTTTATAAACTGATAGAAACAGTTTTCAATTTTTCGGTCGATTTCCGTTAATTGTCATTGGCTTTTGAAACCGAAGGTTTGACCATCGAATTAGGCAGTGTTTTCTTATATTGGATAGATATTTTGAAATTGAATTTTATTATCTATATTATACAGGAACTTAGTTAATAAACTAACCAGTTATAATTTAGTATTAATAAAAATAAAAACTTGTGATTATTGTAGAAGAAACAAGAAACTACTTTGAACGAATCAACCTAGAAACTCTTAGAAACTTCTCATAACTCTCAGAAACTTTTACCATAAACCCTAATTCCTATCTTTATAAATCCAACAATTCTTTGGTATTTTCTTTCAAACTCACGAACAAAAAATTGTCTAACACAGTTTATCGATTTGCAAACAATATAATGGCTTTAGCTCGTTTGGCTTTGAGAAACCTTGAACAAAAGTTTCCACCTACTTTGATAAGTCGATATTGTGAAAATGGACTTGTTGGAAATCGACATAACAGGAGGACTTTGGACAGATTTATGGCTACTTCGGTTGGTGAAGAAGTGGAAAAGAAGAACACAGAAGTGGTTGTGTCTGAGAAAAAATTTCCTCGACGGAATTTGCATCGGAGACGTGGCCGGAAAAGTCTCTTGGTATAATACAGACGATCATGGCTATTTTGCTCCCACTTTAAATGGTATGTTTGTTTGGTCAATAAATAACCATTGGATCGATAATAAGGTCCATAAAATTTGAACCCACTAATTCTAATATTTTGACTACTCTAAGTGGTATGTTTATAATTCTTTTATGAATTTGCAATAATCAAAAAGATGGCAGAATTTAATTATATCCGTAAACTTTTATACATAATATATTCAAGATGTTGCACAGTAGTATTTTATATTGCATTTTTAGTTTTTATTGTTGTTTTTGATTATTTTTATTAAACTATTACTTAGAGAATTAAATCTGCCAAGATATAATACGATGATTAATTTTGAAAAAAATATGCGTAAATCAATAAACTAGTATCATAATATTTTAGTTCGATTAAAAAAAGAGATTCTTTCATAAGTTAAAATTTTCATTGGCGTTATAAAATGATGAAAGCAATAACTCTAAAAAACTTTATAAATGTGCAATCAATAACATCAAATTTTAATAGAGTTCTAAAATTCTTAATTCAATAACTAGGAGCTTAATAACACCTAAATATTTATAACTCTTATTTAATTTTGATACATTGTTAACTTATATATTCGTATAAATTTTCAATATTATCACATTTTGTGTATGCGATATTAGTATTATAACAATACTCTAAAAATAGGGAAATATACATACAAAAAAAAAACGATGGAAATTTAAGAACCCTTGTGAACTCGTTATAAAATTTACATAAATCTAATGAATTAGTGAAACCTCTCTTCAAATTTTGATTCAATCATTTTGTTTTGTATGTAAAAACAGACTTTTTTCCTCAAAGTCTAGGAAAGGCTCTAATGCAAGCAACAGAGAACATAAACAGGATTTTTGACAACTTCAACATTAGACCATCTCAACTAATGGGTCAAGTGAAAGAGCAAGACGACTGTTACAAGCTTAGGTACGAGGTTCCAGGGTTAACCAAAGATGACATAAAGATCACTGTAGATGATGGAGTCTTAATGATTAAAGGAGAACACAAGGCTGAGGAAGAAGAAGGTTCACCTGAAGAAGACGAGTATTGGTCTTCAAAGAGTTTTTGTTACTACAATACGAGCTTGTTACTGCCTGATGATGCTAAGGTTGAGAATATTAAGGCAGAACTTAAGAATGGTGTGCTTAATGTCGTAATTCTTAGGACTGAGAAGCCAAAAAAAAATGTTCAAGAGATTTGTGTTGAATAGAGAGATACGGTGTCGTTTAAATTTCTTTGGGTGAGATAAATAAATCGTTTAATGTTATGAGAATGGAATAAATTGCTTATGAATCATAAATTGTTATGAGTTCGAAGGAATTCATCTTGAGTGGCTTCTACGCAATGTTGTGATTTAGAAAGAACCCTTTGGAAAATGGTATTTTTTTCTAATTTTTGATTAACTATAATTATAAAGTTTTAATGTTCAGATATATTTTTTTCTATCTTGTAAGGAGTTTCGTCATAACATAATAAAACATTACTTCAAACTGTTGTGAAATCATCAAACTGTCGTCATGCTACTAATCAGATTGAGAATATGCATTTTTTCAAAAACCATTGACTTTAATTATTGAGCCGCATCTTAGGAACATGATTTATGCATAATCAAATTTGAAGTGTAGATAACTCTATTTTATGACTTATTGATATCAAATTTTTTGAAATATTATTATATAAACTAACATTTAAAATTATTATAGATTTGATATACTAAAAGTGTTTTTCTTAATTAATCATCTACTAATATGTGTACTTGATGTGTACATAAAAAGGTCTTTCAATTAAAAATCTCTCAAATGAGTCATGGAAAGTTTCTAAATAATTCTTTCGTTCTTTTATACTTCCTTTGTTTATATATATATATATATATTAAAAATTCGCACATTAAAAAGTTATTTATTAATTGATTTTAAATGCATTGTTTTTTGTACTAAACAATGTCTGACAACTCTTCACTAATTTTTAAAATTTATAATTTATTGATTAATAAAATCTGCATAAAAGATTTAAAAATTTGTTTTTTAAGAAACAATCAAAAGTCTATAAAATTTACATTTAAGGAATAAAACAAATATTATTTTATTGATGAAAGGTTTTACAACAGACTTATAATGTAGAGGCTTGATCCAATGTTGTTGAGGCCAAGAAGGACGGATGTTTATGTTTTGATAGATTATTGCACACCTTGCACTATCAAACAACTTATGTTATACTTGAGGTGAATGTTACTTCGGTTGAAGTTGCACAACAACTAATCGCAGATAAGCATGCGGATATTGCGCTCAAAGATCCCTCAAATTCCTAGAAAACAAAAAAATAAATGTTGAAATTAAAGAAACTTAAACAAAAATAGTTTTGTTTTGTTTTCTGTTTTTTATGTATTCTTTATAACTCATAGTTAAATAATAATAGTTTTTTTTATAAAACAATATTAAAAAATGAAAAATGTCAATTTAATATTATACTTACCAAAATTTTTTATTTAATATTATATTTTGGATATGATTGATTAAATATTTATTTATTTTTGTTCATTACATATTAAAATAAAATAAACTAAATAAATAAAGAGAATACAAACAAGTCCAAAATATTGTGTAACCAAAAATGGAGGAGAACGTTTGCTAACACGAGTGCAAGCTCCAACATTTACCTCCACAGCTGCCATCAAAATCACTATTTTCAATTTCCGTCATTATTTTCACCATCACCGTGGTCTCGTCTACATCCTCATACATTTTTCTTCGTATCGTCACATTGCCATTGCTCTTATTGGCTCTCTAATGCCGCCTAGTCCCGACCTCCGCCTAAAAACACATTTATGGAGTTTCACTGTTAAGCCTTAAGATTTAGAACTTTGTTCCTTTAGTCATTAGTCTTTAGCTGCATAAAGGGCAAGAGAGCTAATTACGAGAACCATCTTTGTAATGTCTTGGAAACAATGAGTTGGTTTCATATCTACTTTGATTGACTTAGAAAGTATTTTCTCTGTTTCTTGTGTAGGTCTTATTAACACTTTTCGATTTCTTAATATTTTTCTAAGTTTCCTACACATTCCCTGAAAATCATAACCTTCTTGCAATTAAATAACAAAAATTTTAAACGTGTTATACGAAAACAAGATTTACAAATATATAAAGATATAAGTTGAAACCAAATATAGAAACAATCACAAAAATATATAATTCTCTGTTTTTACTTTTTACTATTTTCAAATATATAATTCTCTATCATTTCTATTTTTTTTGGAAAAGAAGATATATTATTATTATATTATTTATTGATTCCATTAATTTATAGTGCTTGCTTACCATTAGATCTAAATATCATCATAGTACTCAAAACCATTAAAATGTAATTTGTTTGTCTATCTTTTAAAATA